>JAPMOQ010055343.1:950582-1021395 GCA_026543055.1 Argiope trifasciata | reverse complement strand
TTTTTAAATCATCTTATGTGTAAGATTAAGTTTGTTTGTTGGTCATTTTCAAAAATTCGGCATTTTTTTTTAAATATCTTTTTGCTTGATTTTTTGTGTTGTAATGTTTTCTATAGTTATATCGGGAAAATGAAAAAAAAATTCCTTTGATACTTCGTTTAATTTTTAATTAATTGCAATAATAATCATAATTTAAAAAAATAGCTACTAGGTGCATATTTTCGACCTCCAAGGTATGCATATGACGAATTTGGTAGCTGTTGGTCGAATGGCATGTGTTGTTGTAGAGCACCAACGAGCACGCGCACGTATGCATGCACACACACACATTGAGCTTTATTATATATTTAGATTGTTGCTGGTATCTATCTATACTTATAATAAAGCTCAATGTATGAGAATGTGGCTGTGTTGGTGCTCTAAAAACATATTATTTGATCTACAGGTACCAAATTCTGCACATGCATATTTTGGAGGTCAGAAATATGCATCTACATTGTGCGATTTTTTTTTTTGAATTTTTTATAATAATTTAAATTAATTAAAAATTATATGAAATTTTATGAAAATATTACAGACCAAAATTGGTTTTTTCTCTAATATTGAAGCTTAAAAAAGGATTCTTCAATGATGCTAATATTTTATTATAATTAAATAAATTTCTATAAAAAATGATTTAATTATATTTTTCAGCAAATTATTAGTTTATATATATATATATATATATATATTAAATGGAAAGTCAAAGTCTGCTTTAAATTATGCTCTCAGGAATCAATTTTGATCATTACTTTGGCTATGAAACAAAACGTATTGAAATTTTTTTCAGTGATAAAAAAAACTATTTTCACAAATTGTACTTAAAAAATATTTTTAAAACATTAAAAGCAAATGAGAATCACGAAAATAAAATTTTCACTAAAGGAAAAAATGTGTACATTTTAAATCTCCATAAATATGATTTATCTGTAATAATATGCTACGAATTTTTTAAGGAAAATTATTTTACAGTTATTATTTTTTATTAAATTAAAATGCTGAAATATTGAAAATATCATTTTTGGCATGAGCCTGGTGCGTAAATATCAATAATTCATCAAATTTAATAACTGTAAGTATATTGGGACATTGAATTCTCTGCAACACAGCAGTGTTATGTGCATTCTATGTGAGAGTTAGAACATCGCATTCTAAAAAAAAAAAAAAAAAAAAAAATCCAACTAAGCCATTGTGTGTGGCTATTTTGTTGACATTAAACCGGTCAACAGGCATATAAAAAATTTAATTGTTCAAGTTCTTCCTATCGTTCAACTAATTATCAAATTTTTTTAAAAAACCAAGCACTTGCATTAATAGTATAGTATACAGAACGTTTTGAAAATATAAATATATATTGAAAAAAGATAAAATTTGAAAAAGTTAACCTAAAATAAATTATTAAAATGTTAAAAAATAAGTTAAACTGTAGATCTAAATTGGTCATCTTAACCCAAACAATAATTTTAACGCTTTAACACTGCTTAGTAAAAATACCTCAATTCGCCACTAAAGTGTGAAACTAAATTGATCATCAAGCAGTAATTTCATAATACACATTCTCTAAAGCTACAAAATATCTAATCCAACCATTAAAATTTGAAGTTAAATTAATCAGCAAACAATGACTTCTTAATGTACATCCTCTAAAGCTACAAAATATCTAAACCAGCCACTGAAATGTGAAATTAAATTAATCATCAACCAATAACTCCATAATGTATATTCTCTAAAGCTACAAAATATCTATCCGCCACTGAATTCATACAAAACAATTTTCACAATATGCACTTTACAGGTAGAATGGTTATCTAAAAAGATTATTATATAAAACACCAAAGAAAAAATATCCTCTGTACTTTGTATACAATGCAATTTCATTTAATACGTTTTCTTTATATACAGACTTTGAGAGAGAAAAAAAAAATGAAAGTGGAAAGCACTGTATGAAATCCGGTTTATACAAACTAAAACAGATATGTCTTACTCAATTTTAGATCATTACATCTCAACACAGACGAACATGAATAACAATAAAAGCTGTCCACTTCTCTGCGATTTTATTCCCTTTCCATTTTCGCCCTCGTCTTGTTGCTTCGACATATATATAGCACAATGAAGTCTGGAAGCGATAATAAATTGGGGAATCTCCTAAAAGCAGACAAAAAAAAATTCCGCCTGGCAGAACGAAAAAAAAGAAGGTTCAAAAGGTAAAATGAGATTGAGTTGGAATAGGGAAAGTTCTCTGGTGGAAATAGCGAAACTTGACTCGCAATAGAAGAAGAACAGCCATTTAAGTCGGCGAATCACGATAAAGTCCGATTCTTTTTCAAGACAAATCACATTACTCCAGGTTCCCTATGTGCACGGGGAAAGGGAAATCCGACGTTAAAACCTCCGGAGAGCTTTATGCACTTGGAGACATGTGAGTCAGAAGAGACAGTCACGAGAAATTTGTTTGGATTATTCTGCTGTAGAAAAAAAATTCAATTTCCTAAATAACTTTTTGAAAATATTCACAATTTTTGTTTCTCGGATATCATTTCATTAAGAAAATTAAAAACTCATTTCTCGATACCTATTAAATATTAATTTAATTATTAATTTTTATATTAGTTTAATTTCTAATACTTAAATTTGCTAATGAAAATATTTGATTACCGGCACTTGCATTCTCTGTTTTTAACTTTTGATCCATGAATTTATTTCATTTCTTAATTAGATTGACCAGTGATGATATTTTAATTCATGATAACATGGTATCCACTTGAAATATTGAAGTACATATAACTGATTTTCGCATTGTAACTCTATTAATATTGAAAGACCCGAAGCGCTCACTTAAAAAAATTATGGCTAGCTACAGAGAAGTATGGATATCACTGCTAAATGTCTCACATTTTTGTTAATTATGTTTCAAGTATGCATTTTATTCATTGGATACCTCACACTAAATGTATAATAGGAATAAGGAGTTTTTTTGATATCTCTCAAAGTAAGCCGGGTATACATTTGCATAATATATGTTAGCTAAGCTATGATTTCTTCTGCATAAGTAATTCTCCTAAAAAAACGCGTATTTTATAGTATCTTTGGAAAAGAAACTCTGGTATTTCAACATTCTTATGCACCTAAGCTTAAATGCTCTTAGAAATTCGGGGGTTCAAACAATAGGAATTAAACTTGTGAAACCTGTTAAAACTCTTACTTTTCTGAAGTTTAAATTAATATAAGTTAATTAATCTCCTCTATCTTTAATATTTGCATTTATTATATCAGATTAAATGATATGTTATAAACTGAATGATATGAGATTTAAAATTAATGTTTGTTTACAATGAGAACTATTTATTTCACAGTGAAGCAAGCTATGTAACGAGATTTGGCGTCAAAACTGGCTATGCGTTTTAATTATTAAGATTTGTATCGTATATTTTGATATGTACAATTTCTGATAGTTTACTTGATCGAATTAAAAATATAAACCATTCACAATTCAAAGAAACCTCTGATACTGAGAAAAATATATCTTGCACTAAAAATAATAAAATAATCACTTTGCAGAATATAAAAAATGAAGCATTCTGTTGGTTAAAATAAAATGTAGGTATCAAAATTTATAAAATTATTTAAAACATTTCGCATTGTATTATCTGTTGAAATACTTTTCTCACTACAATTTCTTTATATCCAGATAGTTCCACAGAATATATAGTAATTACGTTACCCAATTTTAAGTACATAATAGGGTACTACTTCACACTACGACAAGAATTCCACATGAGAAAAGTATCCCAAGAAATTTAATTTATATAATAGCGGATTAAGAACGAATTAGTTTTATTTTTACATAAAAATAGTTGTTAGAAGTTACCTATAATATGAAATTTTAAAATTAAATAAGTTGATTGTTAAAAAAGCATCTTCAAATATTAAAATCAAATTGATTTCTTTAAAGAATGAATAAAATCCTATGTATGAATATAGCGACTGCTTTTATTAATATAAAGTGTAGGTGAAAGCAATGTTCTAATTAAGTTTGAATTATGAACAGCAGCTTCCCAAACTTAAACTGAAATGCTTGAAACGGCCAAAGTTATTCCGGCAAGCCTAATTTTAATACCAGCTGTGACAAAGTCGCGTTCAGTGTCGTAGAAAAGGAAACAATGTCCTGAGTTTAGTGAAGCTGAAGTTTTGCAGTCCAGTCGCACGTGAAGTTCAGAGGAATTTCTACTTCCCACTTTAAGCTTAATTTAATCAATCGACACTTTTGTGTCAACCGTGTGGTAGGGCATTAGTTGTACTCATTGTAAAAGACCTAGTCTATGTGCATGTATTTCTTCTGTAATTTTGTATAAGACTGAATTAGTTATTTTTTTCTTTTTCTATTTGCAGTGTTTGCGGTTATTTCGGTTTTTGATTCCAACACTTAGGAATAAAGATTTTTTTCTTTTATTATGCTTTGTGGAATGTTTTTGATCAAAAAGAATCTTTGCAATAGTCATTAAAATAACTGAAAATCATTTTGAAATGACAATTTCAATAACAATTTATCTTATATTTAAACTTAATTTATTTAAACGGTAGTTGGATACGTACAGTGTAATGCAGCATTAATTATTGTGCTTAGTCATGGTACTTTATTTCATTCGTGTCTTTGAATTAATGTGTATTAGAAAATGTAATTTTTATCTTGTTCTATTATTGTATATATTTTGACATTATTCTTCAAAATTTTTGGAACTAGTTACGGTTTATGATTTCATTTATTTTAAAAATATTTTTGACATAAATTAGTTTATTTTGAAAAACTATTTCAGTGAAATAATTGTGTTTCGACATTTTTCTTACTTTATAAGGTTTAAATTAATCTGTTGCTATTTTGATGTCAATTGGGTATATGTATATTACATTTATATAAAAAGTTTTGCTACATTACGTTTTTTATTTTATATCCGCCTTTAAAAATGCCTTTTCCTCTTTTTTGCCTCTCAAGTTTAAGAAAAAAATTAAAGCCATTTTTTTTTAATTTTACAAGAATACATTTTATATCCAAGAATTCTGTTAATATTTTTTATTTTATACGTTATACCCACTCCTCAAGAAATTGTAATAAATTTATTCATACAATATATTTTCACACATATTTACTCGCATTTATATTGTTATTAAATTATTCGACCAAATCATTGGAAATCCTCATAAATTCTTATTAATTGACAGAGGAATGATTGATATACGAAGAGAAAGGGACTTTTTTAAAAATAAGCAATATTCAATTTAATCTCTTTTGAGGATTATACATAAAGACAATATAGTTTCTTCAATATAGTATGCTTCGTGGTACTTTCCAAAGTAGAGTGTTATTTCTTCAATAACACAGTCTTTTGATGAACATTTATTTTCTGCTCGTTACTTTTTTTTTTCATTGGGAAAAGTAGTATTTCGAAAAAATGAGGTTGCGTGTAAAAATGAAAAGAATACATGAATCTGATTGAGTAAACCATGCAAATCTGAAATCCTAATTGCAAAATGTGAGCTGGTGCATTACAGAGCTGAATCCATTTTTAGCTAGCTTACGTGGTTTATATTTATTTCTATATTGGAAAGTTGAAGAGAGAAAGCTAATTGCTGCCTTGTTATTGTTTTAGCTAATTCAAATTTGTAAAAAAATTACACGAGACAATCTGAAAACTGTTATTATGCATCTTCTAGTTAAAGAATAAGTTTTTCTTTAAAGAGGATGGACAGAAGTATCAGTTATCATTTTTTTACAATTTCTTTGTATTAGGAAGAAAGAGGTGAAAATTTCTTCTATTTCTGTTTCTTCTGCAGTGACACAAAAATATCTACTAATTTTCTTTAAAATGCCATCAGTTTCCTGATTAACTGTTTTTGATTTAAAGTTGAATTATGGTACTCATCTGATATAGTTTTTTTTCTTTTTTAATTGTTTCTACAAAATATTGCTCAAATAGTCATCCTTCTTTTATAAGCAAAAGTTATTATCTTTTGCCATCAAGTATTACTTCTCAATTTTTAAAGGATCCCTTGAGTAAAAAGTCCAATTGGATGCTCTGTGCTTTCATCGTTATATGTTTTTAGTAGTCATTTTACAAGTAGTCAAATCACAAATAAATTATTTGAATTATCCATAAAGCAATTATCACTCACAGTTACATGACAATATTATGCTTCTTAGCAGAATTCCCTTACATTCATAAAATTAAAACAATGGCATTGGTCTTCTTAAAATTTTCATATGCATTCTGTAACACGCTTATTCACACCACATGCAATAGTACAGTGAAGTTGCTAATGCCTTGCTTGGCATTGGATAATGATTATTACGAACTATAGATCTTTGACAAGAATTAACTTATTTTACAAAATACATCCTGGCGAGTTTATTGTCGATAAATCTCTGACCTGCGGCTGATGATATCTTAAAATTAAAATTGTGTCTTGAACCCATTGTTTCTAACCGATTGTCAAGACGGATTGCCGAATCAAGATCTGATAAAGAAATCACAATTGTAGTCAGAAAGTTTCATATAAAATTTGATATTTGAAAACAATACGTCATGGAGCTATAGTATTTACAAGATAGAGAAAATCAATTTTTAAAATAATAAAGACAGAGCAGATCAATTTTTATCAACTTTTCTTTGTATCAAAAATTGCGAATTGTTCTATTCTTCACTAATCATCGGTAAATAAAAATACTTTTGGAGCATTGAAACAAATTACCTAATCTTATTTAGCAATATTCGTAAATTTAAAACACATTGCTTTATTACATTTTTTAATTCTGAGAATTTGAATTCTTTTGGATTATGAAATGTCTTAGTTCTTTCTTTTTTCACTTTCGCCATCTGTACACTTATAATTGTTTACATATTTTATACGATTGACATCGACACTGATTTCGAACAAATTATTAGACTATCCAAAAATTATTGCAGTTTAATTATTTCTGAAATTTTAATAACCGTAATTTTTCTTTTCATAACAAATGTAACAGTTCAATTAAAATAATTTTATATTTAAATGTCATATTAAATATTATTATGTAATGTTTTATAAAAGAATCAGTTATTTAAATACTTTTTTGGGGTTGTTAGTTAATTATATATGTTTGCTTTGGAGGGAAAAAGGGATAAAGGAAGTCAAAATAAATTTTCCTTTTAATATAACATCGGGTGCACTTTTTTATGTTTCAAATTAAAAGTTTGTTTTTATTTCTTTTATTGCAAAGGTAATTTACTTCAACTATAATAAAGCATTAAAAATATATAGTAACAAAAAATAAAGCGTCAATGTATGTAATAATTTGTTAGATAATACATAAAATATATAATAAAGGATTAAAATTATCACATTGGACAAGACAATGTGTGTAATAGTGTCTATACACATTATTATAATTCACAATTTATATTGTATGTGTAAAAACAAGATTAATTATGTAGTCATCAAAATGCATGCAGAAATAAAAGCAGCCATTGATAAGAGCAGGTGACAATTATGTTTTTATTTCTACATTTTGAAAGTAACTATTCTCTGCTTGTTTTTGCAATGATAATTTATACGGATTTTCTTTTCGTTGAACTTCCACCAAATAAAATGTTGAGAACGATTCTTTTTGTATTTTCTGCTTCTTTATTTAATTATTTGTCAACAAATTTCTTAGACACATTTAGAATGTATCTGAGTAAAAAAGAGGAACAGAAAAATTCTGCTAAGAATCATTTAGGTATCTTAGAATGAATATTATAAATGATTAAAAAAATCTTACAAACTACATTTCTAAACTGATTTCTTTTCACACCAAATTAATCTTAGTATATAGTATGATGAATGTTATTTATGTCATCTAACATAATAATAAAACACTTAACCCTGGATATACGCATAACGAATCAAATAAATATGCTCAATAAATTGAAATAATATTTTTTTCTGAAGGAGCAATGGTACATCATCTGGGATTCTTAATCGCTTTCTTTCCTATAATTCTTTATGAAAGTGCCTATACTTATTTATCGAAGCTCCAGTTTCTATCTTCCTCGTGATTCGTTAATTCTTATTGATTTCTCCATCTTACTAGACATTAGATAGCCCTCTTGGGTACGATAAAAAAGGAGAAATAACGTGCTAAGCAAACCTATTTCAGAATCGTTCGTAGCCTAATGTAACATTATTCTGGCAGAAACGAATAATCTGAAAGCAGTCTTGGGCATAGTAATGGTTCTACATATATAAACCTGCTATTAAATAAACTAATATTGATACAACTAATGTTAGTATTTATTTTATTGTATATAAATTATTATATTTTCATAATTTTAAATGATTGCAAAATATTTTGAAAAATCAGTTTATGATCATAATTTTATGAAATCCTTTTTGCCACAAAATGTTTGAAATGTTAATTAAATGACCTTAAATGAAATCAATGTTTTTAAATATAATCGATGATTTATTTCATTCTAAATATGTAACAGTCAGCTATAATTTCGAACTCTAGGAACCCCAAAATAATTATTAGATCATCATTTGAAATAAATTATCCTATGAAACTGGATATATAGTTAGTTTGATTAAGAGAATTTGAAACTGAGCGATACACAGTTTTGATAAATAAAATAATAATTTTCACTCACAACACAAGCTGGTAAAATAACTTCATATATATATAATATTCTAAAATGAATGCTGCTCAAAATGTACATTCAATTTATCATTTACATAGGGAATGTATAGCAAGCACAATAGCAAATATTTCACTTAACTTCCTGCTACACTGAAATTATTACCATTCAAGCACATTGTTTTTGTTTGGGGCTTTGAAGCCATAAAATTAACAGCACAAAATTTGCGGTTTTTCGCTTTTAAGTATAAACTTCTCATTTTCAGGACGATTAGAGTATCATAAAGAAAGTTGTTACATTTAGAAACTTATCGCCAATCCAAAATTACATCCGATCGAGAATGCCCATCTTGTACCCAATTCCCCTGACTGGTCAATAAAGGAAAGGATTGTAAGAAAGGATTACCTGAAGAAGCACAAAGACGGAAGTTCGACGAAATGACGAGGAGAGGTATCGAAAGGTATGCATGTTGAACATTATATTGATAATAATATAATCGGGCCATCTGTACAAAGTAAATATTCTTCTAGGCTGCATTTCTCTTCCCAAGTTCATTGAAATTTAAATTTCATTTATTATAAGAAATATATTAGTAAAAACCACCTTATATTTATTTAGAAGCTCATAAACCGTTCATTAAATTCCTTTATGATAAAGAAATTAGAAAAAATTGAAATAATTAATTATGTGTAATGCCTATAAAATAGATTTGCATTATAATTAAGTAAACGATCAACGGGGAATTTATCACTTTTTATTCTTAAAAAATAAAACATCATTTTATACCTCAATAAACATGATTTGTCACAATTCATATTTAAAAACAAAACACCCAGAAAATTTTCTTCAATTGCACCTATATTTTTAAAACATCACTAAAAATTGAATATTTATAAAATATTCTAACAAAGTATAAAATAAGTTTCTTTCAAATAAATGAAACATTAAAAATTTGCAAATAAAATTGATTATAAAATAAGATATTTCTATTTTACCCTTTTATGAAAATAAATGAGAATTTAAAATTTTATAGAGATTTAAAAAGCTTTTGAATATTTTTGAACAAATTAATGATTTTTACAATATTTTACTATTCTGTGTCATTAACATGCCATGAAAATCTTTGTTAAAGAACGCATAAAAAATTTATAAATAATAAAATAATTTTTCTCTACAGAAATAAAAAACTATTCAGCATTTTTCGGCAACACAAAATTTTATAACAGTTTTTCAAAACAATTTCCAATTGAATGAGGTCATTTCATAGCAAAACTGTGTTGTATTTATTTCAGATTGAAGGAATATTTTCTGAATTCAAACGATTTTAAATTGAAAGATGTTCGTTGAATGAACAAAGGAAAATAACGAATTTCCAATCTTCTGTTATTGAAATTTGTTTCAAAATACACGAATGTTAAGTTTTCCTGAAATCCGACTTTAAATGTTCAGCTTGTGTAATAGTTTTCTGTGAAAGAGAAAAAGATTTAGCTTGTCAGAGCTTCATTATTGCTCGAATCAAACGTTAGAGAGACGGTGTCTTAACGCTAGATGGCACCTCATGGCGGCTAAATACGAAAAAAGCTAGGAGCTATTGTATTTTTTTTTCTTAATTCTTATTTTCTTTATCTTTTCAAAGCACGATTTTTTTTGCAAAATATATTAAAAATGTTATATAAACATTGACCAATTGAAAATACTTGTTTTATATGTCTGGAAGTCGTATAAAAATTCATGATAAATTTTTCATCACACCTGTTTCTTCGGGCATAATATCTTATATTTAAGTTTGCAATCTACTTTCTAAGATGCCGATTCAGTTAATATCGGAAAATTATTAATAAAATTTGAAACAAGCATGGTAATTTCGCCAAAAATATTATTATGATTTTTCGTATTAAAACTGTTCAGAATTTTTATGATATCAACTCTTTCAACATCTAAAAACTATAATTAAAATTTGAAACCAGCATGACGATTTCACCAAAAAATAGTAATAGACTGATTACCTGTATTAAGACAAATTGTTCTGAGCTTCTAATATGGTTTCTTTCAGCATCTAAAAACCATACTAAGCATTTTCAACAAATGTAGTGATTTCACCAAAAGTATTAATTGAGTTTCCTTATTAAAACTAATTGTTCTAAAATACATTAGTTTGAATATTAGAAAGAAATTAATAAAAATAAAACTAAAAATTGATAATAGATTATATACACTGATGGGAAAAAAAATCCCAACATTAGGAAGGAGCTATGCTAGATGAAAGAAATTTGGTAGGCGTGTTTATACATCAGAAAGATGACGTCGGTTCAAATTTCGAGATACGCGCGTAAGTGTGGCGCTAGTAGCGACACTATGAACATGCAAATGAGGTTTGCTTTAAATAAGCACTGTAAGGTTCATGATCGTTATTTACAGTTGAGATATGACGTAGTGGGTTAAGGTTAGTCAAGGATACCTCTGAGAAGACGAAGAAGCCATTATCAACAGCTCATTGAGTTTGAACGAGGTCGTGTTGTAGGGCTACAAAAAGGTGGGTTTTCTTTCCGCGATATTGCTGAAAGATATGGCAGGAATGTATCCACTGTGCATGAGTATTGGCGGCATTGGTCAAGGGAAGGTACTACCTCAAGAAGACCAGGTTCCGGGCGGCCACGTGGTACGACTGAAAGGGAAGACCGTCGTATTCGGCGTATGGCTGTGGCTAATCGTACTGCGTCTGCAGCTGAAATTCGAGCTGCAGTTGGCGCCACAGTGACACAACGAACTATTACAAATCGGTTACTCAAGGACAGCTCCGAGCCAGACGCCCTGTACAGTGCATTCCACTGACTCCAAACCACTGCCGTTTGCGACGTGAGTGGTGTCAAGCTAGAGCTCATTGGAGGATGGAGTGGAGATCTGTTGTGTTTTCTGATGAAAGCCGGTTCTGTCTTGGTTGCAGTGATAGCCGTCTGTTCGTTAGAATTAGGCCAGGTGAACGCCTGCTAGTGACCTGTCTGCGGCCTAGACACACAGGGCCTACTCCTGGAGTTATGGTTTGGGGAGCAATTTCGTATGACAGCAGGAGCACTCTCGTGGTTATACCACGCACCCTCACTGCAAATTTGTACGTCAGTCTAGTGATACAACCTGTTGTGCCGCCATTCATGAACAGCATTCAAGGAGGGGGTTTTCCAACAGGATAACGCTCACCCTTATGCCACTGTTGTAACCCAACATGCTCTACAGAGTGTCGACATGTTGCCTTGGCCTGCTAGATCACCAGATCTTTCTCCAATCGGGTACGTATGGGACATTATTGGACGACAACTCCAGCGTCATCCACAACCAGCATTAACCGTCCCTGCATTGACCGCCCAAGTGCAACAGGCAGGGAACTCCATCCCACAAACTGACATCCGACACCTGTACGACACAATGTATACACGTTTGCATGCTTGCATTGAAAATTCTGGCGGTTACACCGTTTACTAATGTACCAACATTTTACATTTGAAATGGCTCTTCTCGCCAATGGCTCTACCTGTGATCTTGAAACTTTAATCAATTAAATATGTTACCTAGACAAATGTATTCCTAAAATTTCGTTACTGTACAATAATTTTTTCTTGTTGGGATTTTTTTTCCATCAGTGTATCTTATGATAGATATTTCTTTCATAACTGAAGAGGATTTTCAAAAACGAGATTTTCTTGTTCTTGAAATAAAAATCAACATTTTCTCATTAAAGATTTTTTCTTGTATTTTGAAATGAAACAGAATGACAATGAACTGAAAGCTTGAAATGCGACATTTTAATTTAATTCTAAATAAAATTATTTTCTTAATTTTTCAGTTGTTGTAAATATGCTATCAACGGCAGTTAAAATAACATTTTATATATTCTAAGAATGATTTTACGTCTCAGTTTGCTTACTATTTTTGTAATTATATAATGCTTTACTGTTAAAATTATAATCACACATTTACAACTTTATAAATTTTATAAATGCATCTTATGTGGTCAGGTAAATTAATTGCAATCTTTTCTGAATATTTTGAATTAATTATAATACCTTAAGCTATTTTTAAAGAAATTTGGAAATAAAAACTCGTTACAAAAATTACGCAAAATCAATCTATACTAATATTATAAAGGAGAAAGTTTAGATGTTTGTTATTAAATCACGCCAGAACGGCTGAATGGAATAGGATGAAAGATAGATTTTAGTCAGGGAAAGAAATAGGCTACTTTTTTTATTCTGGTTAATTAAGTGGTTAATTTTTATTAATTAAAAACTAACTTTCATTCCAAAAAGCTGAGGCAAAATCCCACCAAAGATAAGTGAGGCTCTAGTTTTTTCCTTAACATAAATGAGGTTAGGTTTAGTAGAATTTCGACCGATTATTTCAAACGAATCTATTTATTTTCTTTGTGTTTGATGCATTTAAAATCAAACGCAATCAATCCCTAATAAAAGTTATAATTTAAAAACACTGAAATTAATAAATCAACGACGCTCCTTAATTAAAAGAAACAAAAAATTAATTTAAATGCATATAATTTTAATTACATATTATATATTAATTACAATTAATTACATATATATATTTTTTTCATTACGCAACGAATGATTTTACAAATTTCTATCTCAGCAAACTATTTTATAATGTCTTTTTAATCAAAAAATATTTAAAGAAACTATAAAAAACTACCGCACCAAAGTTATTTTGAATTTAATAAAATAATATATTAAAAAATAATAATAATAAAAATTTATTTTAATAAAAACAATTTATTTTAATATTATAATATAAAGTATAGATAAATCCAAACATTAAACTGAATTAATTCATGAAAAACATTTAGTTAGTATCTGCTGGAATAATTTTATGCGCATTCTTTTTTTAGATTTTTTCCCGTTATTTCTTCTGAAATACTCGGATAAAAAAAATATAAACTGATAAATAAACATAAAAATTTTAAACTAGCATGCAAGTAAGATTACAATAGGAAATTCAAAATGCAGCAAAGTTATTTTCAGTTCAAAATTTATCTAAACAGCAGAAAATAATTCAAAATATTCAATAAATTGTAATAAGTAAATGGTATGTTGTGTGACAAAAAAAACAAAACAATTAAATGACATTAATCTTGATGTCATCCAAGCCAATATTAAACATCAAAAGGCAAGAACAAGAAGAAATAGGGAAGAAAAAAATCAATTATTTTAATTTCCATCTCATTATGCAATATGCATTTCTCACTACCTCCATTATTTCGTAATAGCACGACAGGTTCTATTATAAAATTTATTCTAATTCCCCATTTTTTTCCCTACAGCATACCATCGTATAAATACTACCTCTACATTTTTTTCATTAATTTACCACCCCAATAAATCGAGCAGTAAATTTAAAACCGACGAATCCGCAAAAGAGCTACAATTCCAATCTACCAGGCCGGCATTGTGTGTGTGCTTCCACTAATTAAACAATCATGCATCTAAGATAATAGGATAATTTATTTCCAGCGACATGCATCACTCCCCGACAATGGGTGGAGTGACTCACAATCAATTTCAGATGGAGAATATAGGATTTCCCAGATGTCGAACAACATCGAAGGACGGTGGGGTAGAGAGATAGAACATGAAGTAAAAAAAAAGAACAAAAAGCAAATAAAAAAAGTACACTATTCCCCTTAATGAACGGCACACCCAATCTAGTGATCCTGTTGGAGCGTTCCACCAACTGCACTTACAGTACTTCATTATCAATATTATCCCTAAAGAACAAAGCAGGGAGAATCGAAACGTTCCCCTATACATCATTATCATCTCTCTTTCTCCCAATCTGCGATGCACTCCATGGACACAGGTGAGTAGAGTAACAATAGGCAGGAGGGAGGAGTAATTTCGCCATATTCTTGCCCTCTTCCTTGGGGTAATCGTTTTTCTAGTAAAGGTGTCAAAGCGGAGTTGTGAGGCTGTAACTCAGCAGGATTGCAACTCTCCGGGGCGTCTAGTTTCCGACGTGCAGCGTTCAGCAGTTAGTGGCTGGAGTGCTTATGTTGTTGGTTGGGATATGTGAAACCAAGAGATTAGTTTCTGGAAAGGGGAGATGGTCAGATTGATGAGGAGGTGAGATGGAATTGATTTCGATTTGAGGAATTGGTGTCTGAAGTAGCAAGGTTCACGTAACTTGTTTAGTGGCCCATGTGACAAGGGATTGGGGTAGTGATACTTGGTACTTTTGATGTGAATTCTTTTATCGCTAGAGCGAGATATAAGCGATTATAGGCTTTTTCAAATTCTTTAAGGTTTTTGAGTGAAATTTTGTTGTTTGCTTTGCATACGTAACTTGTTTAGAGGCTCTTTTGACATTGGAAGGGGGATTCTTGGTACTTTTGATGCAAGTTATTTTATCCTTAGAAAATATATAACAGAAAATCGGATTCATAAGTTCTTGCAGGTTTTTTAATGCAATATTTCAAGTATTGAACTTGGCGGTAAATGAATATGAGTTAATTGAATTTGGAATCTTTACTTAAATTCTGTTTTCATACAACAAGCCGTTAACATTTTTCAATCTTCGCCACATGCTGTTTTAAAGTATAAGCATTTCGATCAACACATTTTTAATTTCCCGTTTAAAGTTATTTTCACTAATATTAAAATAATTATATAAAATTTAAATATGACTTTAGCTGAATTACAATATGTCGTTAAAAACACAATGCAACCACTTGACTCCGTATTAAACATGATTTAAACCCTTTATATGTTTGTCTTAAACATATAAGCACCGAATATCGTACTCTAAAATGTATAAGCTAGAATTTAGACAATATGACGTTACACTTCAAAAGTAGAAGATGTCATCAAATTAAATAATATAAAAAAGCAGAGTTTGAATAGTCAACACTTGTAAAATATCAGAAATGTTTGAAGGATTACAATAAAACTGTTGATTACATTTTATAAGAATTTTTCGTTTGAGCTTAGAGATAAAATTAACTTAAGTCAGAGGTAAAATAAAGAACTATTCCAATAAGAAAAATTAAGTGCACAAATATTATTTGAACAAAATTAATTCTATTTTTTTTAGAAAATCCATTAATGAAAATTGTTTTTATTTTAATTGCAATTTAGTTAGTTTTAAAAACTAGAAAGCAAAATATCTGAATACATAAAAGGCATTTAATATTTTCACTGAATATTGAGGAAGGCTAAAATGTTAAAATTATATATTATTGTCTCTTTCTGTCTATCATTTCAATAGATCAGAAAATTAAATAGGAATTAATTGCATAAAATACCTTTTTTCGAATTGATGATTTCTTCTATAATTTGAAATAGATCTGTGGTTTTGATATAAGACATTTCTTTTCATTTAGCTTTAAATTCAAAGTAATACGATCTGAATCTGTTTCAAAAATTCAAGCGATACATTCAATAAATAAAATGTATGTAATATGAAGACTGGCATTAGTAATCTATTATTATATCCAACATTATCAACAATGTTTAATGGATTTTTAAAATGTCATCGCCCTTTTTATTTGTATCATCCATGCAAAATATCAATTTCTATTTAACCGTCTAGCAACAAGGGTAGTTTTTACGCTTATATTAATTTATTTATCGGTATCTTAATAACTTATTTATCGGTATACGGTATCTGAATGAAAACAAAGCACGAATAAATAACACAAGTTCGATGAAGTGTAGCAATTTTTGTTATTTTATATTAATATAGTTTTATCTGATTCTTCCTTCAAAATTGGTTATTGAATTGTTGTTGTTTCAACATATTTGAAATTTAGTTTTTGGTATTGTACTTTTTTTCTGTTAGTAAATCGATATTTCTTCCGTTTGGTTTCCATTTGCATGTGTATAAACTTAGAGATTCCTATTAAAAAGAAAATAAACTTCTAATGTTGATTGAATGATTGAAATTTGGCGATAACGGGATTTTTGGTAACTAAGACCGTTATCCCTTATATCAAATGAATGCATTCAATAGATATAAGGATCAGAAGATGCTGCTTCTTAGAATAGTTTCTAATGTTAAATATTTATATCCTCAATGCGCTGCGAACAATATTTTTTTTATTTCTTATATAATATCACATCTTATACATTTCCTACAACGTCTTTCACTAGGCAATTTTTGAATTGGATATATTTTCGAAAGAATAACAACCAGTCTAGACGGATACATATCCTGTTTTAAAATAATACAGAAGGATACATGTATGTTACATACATCCAAAGTGCTGTCATTTTTATTACAGTAATTTTTGCAATCGTCCTTTGTTGTCTATAATTTCAATATAAGGAGAAATATATTAAGAGCTTTTGTTAAGAATTTTAATAACAGATCTTGTCCATAATTTGATATACATCTACGATTTTGTTATGAATATTACCTATCGAATATCTTTCCTATACCTCGTACCATTTTTATGATGTAATAGTATCGTATTCAAAAATATAAATCTATGCCGATATGATTTTATTATTCTTTTAATCTTCTGTTTGTCAGAAATGTCAATACATAGCTTTTTTAAAATCTCCTTATGTCAATTTTATTATTTTCTCAGCTTTTCCAAAAGCAAAATGAGACAGAAATAAACTTTCATTGCAACCAAAATAATCTAATGGCTGTCCAACGCTATGTGGAAAATTTAAAAATAAAATAATTCCTTATCCTCTTTCTGTATAACGATAGAAAACCTTTCAATTTTAAATGTAATCAGACTTCTTAAGGAGAGACGAACTTCCACTTTATGAAACAGGATCAAGTAATCGATAGAATTTATTTTCAAAAATAGAATTTTCCTGGCTCCGATGTTTATGACCGGGCACACAGCAAACAGATCTTTACCAACAACACTTTAAAAGCATTTAATCTGCTATCTAAGTCTTTTTATCTCTCCAACTTGAGTCTGATTGTTTTTGTACCTGGGGATTAACGGAACACAGGATTGAGAAGAAGTAATTTGCATTTGTTGTTTTTCTCCCACTGGAGCCTGTTTTCAGCATCCCAAGAATTTGTGAGCACTTCACTCTTTTCTGGCTGGATATTTTTTTTCCCTTTTCCCTTCAATTTAAGCGGAACTCTCGGTATTCATGGTAGGCAATGCAAATTGAATAAAAACACTGCAGTCGAAGAAAATTCTTTTGTTCTTTTCCTGCGCCTCCTTCATCTTCTGAAACAAGTGGCTTAGGCGGCAGTTTTATTTGCTTACGACGAATGCGAGATTAGCTTTATTTTTTTAAAATTAATATAATTGTATTTTTAAATCAAAATGCAAGGCGTGTCATGTTCTTTTACAATGATTTCTTTTCCTGTGGGTTGTCATCTGAGAAAAGAAATATATGTAGGTTATTTCAGATACGATATAAGCGAGCATCAAATATTAGAAACGAGTTTAGGCTTTGTAATTTTTTCGCTTTTTAATTCAGTTGGGATTTTTCAAAGTTTGTAATTCAAATTCAAAAATAACAACTCGCTCTTGTAAATAGAAAGCAAGAATATGTCATTTAAAACAAAATTTAAGGGCTTATTTTTCGCCAGGTTTATTGTTTCGTCAGGAATTCATTTTTTGTATTTTAGGCTGATTTTTCTTTTATCAGAATTTAATTTATTTTCTTTTTAATCTAATGAAATTAGAATAAAGTTTTATGCGAATATTTTACACTTTTTCTCATTTCAAATTTTCCGAAATTTAGACTTTTTGCATTTGTATTAAAATTAATCATAAATGTGAATGAATAAGGAAACTATAATTCAGCATATGCATTATTTTAGATGCAATATTTAAGTTACAAAACATTAATTTAATTATTTATAAATAATGTTCTGCAATTAATTTATCTGAATTAATTTTTTGAAAGTTAATTATATAGATAAATACTGTCTACAAAAAATTATGAAATATTTAATAAGATTTCTACAAAGCCAGATGAATTTAACACGGTGTTTTGGGATTTTAAAATCAAGTTAGACATCAAGAATTAAAAACCAGATTTATAATTGTAACAGTTTACAAGTTTTTAGGATGAAATACAGTTAATTTTTTAAAAACTATTGTTGCTATGACTGATTATATTAGGATTTTTAAATATTAAAGTTTTTAGATTGTATTCAACTTTCAAATACGTAATTCCTTTTTAATGTTTTTGAACTTGAATATATATTCACTTTCTAAATATTGTACACATTTATAAAGATTTTCCGACATTAATTCTTGCTATTATATATCTTTTATTATTCAATTTCTGAAGCACTCTGTAAATAAAGATTTTCCAATAATGGAAATCTATTAATAACTTAAAAAAATACTTATACATCGAAATTACATTTGAGGAATGTAACGTATAGCGAATAAAAGATTTTAAAAAATCAAGACATATTAAAAAGGGTTGTGGTTAAAATAATAATTTTTTACAGAAATATTTACATACATGGAAAAAAAAAGATGTTTATTGAAAACACCAGGAAAAGAAAAGAAATTTTGAATAATTTATCAACATTTAAACAAATGACGTTTAAATGCTTTTAAGTTAAATTGTGATATAAAAAAGGTTTGGAAACTTATCTGCTTTGTATGTTTGCATTTTTTCAATAACATAATGCTTGAAGAATAAAAATGAATTGTGTTACAAAATACAATTTTTTAAATAAATATTTAAAGAAATATTTTCTGTCAAATTAAAAAATCAGAAAGAAGTTTATTACATTATTGTAAATTTCTAATGGAGAAATAAGGATGTAATGTGTGATAAATGCAAGCTAAATTAGAAGTATTGCATAAAGAAAGGTTGTATTATCATTCAAATTAACATTTTTTATTGAATATCCTACTATCTTAATGAAAAAATCAGTAGATATATAATTTTAATGTTTTTAATAAATAAGCTATTATTGGAATAATCTATTTTAATAAGCAATGGAGAGATATAAATGAATACAAATAAAAATAAATAATAAGAAATTAGTTATTCAAATTTTCTGTGAACATAAATCCTGGAAACATGCACAATTTTTTTTTCAATACTTAATCTAAGAAATTAATAACATAAGTAATTTACTTACAAATTATTAAAGAAAAATGAAAATGGAATAAAAATATTCTTAAATAAAAATACATAGATCCGAATGATATTTTGTAATGCAAGAATTATAAATATTGAAAAAAATTAAAGATCTACGATAAATAACTAATATGCTTTCTTGAGTTCAAAACAAAAACAAAAAAATATGTTCACAGAATACCAGTGAATCTAACCGATAACATTTATGCATGAAAAAATATCGAAGTTGCAATAATATCACTGCAAAATCAAAACATATTTTCATTTTGTATAAATTCAGTTTAAATAATCATGTAGTATTTATAAATCAAAAATTTGAATTATCCAAATTTTCTCAAGTTTAGACTGAAATCGGTTTCATTATTCATCTGTGAAAATATTTCCACGAAAGATTATTTATTTCTTCTGAAGCCCTCTAACTGTAAAGTGACCGATACGTTACTTGCGGTTTTTATTCACTTAAAAGTTTTCAGCTCCTGGCTTTTAAATCTCGTCAACTCTCTTTGGCCTCTTTGATACAACTTAAGATAAGATAATAATCGCCTTTCTGAGAATTTGATTGATCGTGCATTTATACTGCTTCCACGCATTGGAAGCTTCATTTTTATATAAATTATGTTTTACAAGAAATGCAGCTCTATTTATGATGAATATATTTCTATATTTTAAATTCCCCTATCTATTTTGCCCGCTGTATTTTTCAGAAGCAAATAAATTTCATTTGCTTCCACTTTAATATCACTTATACACTTTAATAGTTAGGTAGCATGCAATTCAGGAAAATATTAATTGGAAATGGAATTCCAGTATTTTATTCTCAGTATTTTGCTTATAAATGTATAATAAATCTATAAAATAATTCATAATATGCATAAAAGAGTAAATTTTTTACACGCCATTTTGCATTTTTTTACATTTATATATTTAAAATATTCTATATGTTGTTCATGTTTTTAAAACAACAAAGGATTTATCATATATATTCAGAATATATTTCTAAAATAAAGCCACATATGAATATAACTTAAAGTTTGATTGAGATAATTGAAATTTGATGTTAGTTTAGAAAAGTACTTAATAGAAATGAACCGTAATGAAAATTATGTAATGATAAATAAATTTTTTGTTAAAATTCAATTTAAACAAACAATAACTATCTAAACTCATTCAGAATGTAGTAATCAGTCAATGCGTTTGAATGAATCAGATACTTCAAATTGCGTTTTAATAAACAAATACTCTATTTCTATTTAACTACAAAGATTTAAACAAACATGAATCATTGGTTGTTTAAATTGAAAGGTTCGTTTTTGAAGTTAGACAAGATAATTATTTTTCAATATAGAATTAAATATCCATACATTATTATAAATAAATTTAGAAATCTTATTCGATATTCTATTATAAAATTTTAATTGCCATCATTCAACATTAAAGTATGTACATATTGTATTTATGATTCAGTATCTATTAAATATAATTCAGTAGAATGTCTCTTTTTTAAATTATCCTGTTATATAATATATTTATATATAACGTCGGATGAATTGTTCAATTGAAACCCTAAATGATTACTATCTCTGGTAAAATATAAATATGCTTTGCGATATCCTTTCAAATCAGTTAGTTGAAATTTTACTCTCTCTCAAACGTAGATATTCGAAAAGCGAGGTTTGAAGAACTCCGCTCTCACGAAACCAGAAACCCCTATTGCGATTGCTTATATTGCCATATTTTCTTCTTTTAGTGTTTTACTTATATAATTGCATACTATTACCTGGTTTATATGAGATGTGCTTACCGTGATGAATACATTTCTTATCTAACTTACTTATAATTGTCTAAAGTTGATGTATTAATGATAGCATTTTTCTTTGATTCGCAGTAGTTTCAAAAAATACAGCATTACAGATAAATATGGTTTGACAAGAATCTGACGAATATTTTACTTGCATTCTGAAGGTGCGCAGTAAAAAAACTAAAAACAAATCTATAAATAAATGCATTTAGTATATTTAATTTCGAAAAACGTTTAAATAAAAAAATAATCGTGGATTTTTTTAAAAAAGCGATATGATAGATCGTCTTACTCAAAAAAGGGCAAATTGAATGTCACTTCTATTTTTAATTTCAATTTATTTTCTTTGCTGAATGTGAAGAGATTTGCTACCAACTTTTCATTTTGAAAGAGAATGCCCAGTTACTTACTGAAATATCTCTAAAAATAATATAATTTTTACACTGAATACATAGGAAATATTGTATGAGAAAATATCCGTATTTTGTGTAAAATTCTTGTTTGTTGTTATTGATTAAGATTCAATAGCCAACAATGATCAATAATAACAATAAGAGTCATTTTTATTCAAAACCTTTGGAGGCCTGTTTCTTATCATTACGTTAAAAATATTTTATTTTAGTTATGACAGTAATTAATGAGATATATTATTAGAAAACTCATTGCAGTATGTAACAATAAAAATAATTTGCTTAGTTATTGTCAGCTTTTAATCATTTAGTCAATAATTAGTCATTGTAAATTTTAAAGAATCTTGAAATTTATATAAATTATTTTTGATACTAGAGGATATTACTCGTATTTTATCAAAATATAATTTAACCAAGCAATTAACGAGTGATTAAATTCTGAAAATAATTTAAAAATATATGAAAATAAATAGCTGCTGCAAATTTAAAGATGGAAAAATATAAAATCTAAAGTAAATTTGATAAAATAAAATAGATCAGATTATATAAATTCGAATATAATAATTTACTTTATGTAATTGTAACTTCATGTAGGTAATAATAATTTTTATCATTTTTTTAAAATTTTCATTAGCTTAGATTAACATATAGTTCAGAATTAATTTATCCTTTTATTTTATATACCTTGTAAACTCGCTGTTATAACTTACTATACACTTTTTTTGTCATTAAAAACCATTCTGTTTGACTTCAACCACTTTTAAATTTGAAAAAAAAAAAAAAACATTTAAAAAAAAATAATTTAGTTGCATTGCAAACCTTTTTTCATTCTTTCAATTATTGAATCTCGAATTATTTTTGCAATGACCCCGATATATTTTACGGAAAATCCAAAATCTCGCCGGTGGGCATACGTTGAAGGTCAATACGCTAGACCTAATAGTCAAGACAATTACCGAAAACTTATTACTACTCTCAGAATTGCTTATCAATGTTTTACAGACTCTGTGACAGGGTAAAGATGCTTATAGAAACATTCCAAATGGTATATTATCAAAATTCTAAGACTTTGTCTTTTGCCATTAAATGTGACAAATGGTCACTAGAGGTGAGAATAATTGGTTCGGTGTCTATCAGAAATATCTTTAAAAGTGTCTTCTTACATAGGGAACATACTGCACAAGGAAGCAACATAAGAAATGCATAAATTTATTAATCTGATACCTAAATGATAATATAAAGAGCGAACATAAAAGCTGATGGCCCATTTGAAGGAAAATCAAAATTAGCACTAAAGATAGGATTTTTTTACATTTTGTAGGTAATAAAAATAACAGAGTCCTGGATTTAGCTAGTATGTGCCAAAATTTAAATGTGGAATAAGTTCCTCCAAAATCATCTATCACTTCCTTCCGTTTGGGCAGGCCGTGCTTGCAGCAGTTTGAACCAAGAAAATACCATCCTATTTTGAAACCTTGTGGTGCCATTGCTTCAGAACATCCAGAGACAACGATGTAAGATGTTTTTTTTTTAAAAGAAATTGATCTTGAAAATATAGTTCCACATGCTCTACCTCTTTATATATATATATATATATATATATATATATAGCATTCTCTCGACAACTCCCTAAATTGCCCTCAAATCATGCATACCCTCAGGTTAGTGGGGTTTACCGAGGGATTGATAACTCACCCTGCAGATAAAAAAAAGTGAATAGAAATAAACAGTTTTAAAAATATCATGAATAAAAATTCCAAAAAAAAGTGTCATTAGTAAAAGTTCAGAAGAACTGTCATTCATAATTTTAACTTTTAAGGCATGAATGAGGAATTTCGACAAGTATTAAGCAATTAAAAAACAAATTAAATAAACTTTATAAAAATTGTTAACATATACATTAATCGTTAAATGGTTCATACGCGCATACTAATATAATATTTCATATTGTTTAATTTTTGATAACTAAAGGCATCTTTGAAAACAATATTTTTAATGCTACCTATCATAGCATGGATTCTTCTAGCTGTTCCAATCAATTATACATACAATCGCTATGTGTAAATGTTAAATTCTGATCATTAATGTTCAGATCACATTTGTGAAAGTAGTAACCCTGTGAGTTACTGATGGTCGCTGCAAAAGTTCATTTCACTTAAAATTGCATTCTTTACAATATAAATGTTATATCAGTATCATTTTATGAATCATTAATTATACATAGTATAGAAACAACTGTAGATATTTCGTGACCGATCCTCATCTTAGAATGCTAAATATAGCACTCAATTTTTCTGACTACAAACCTAAAACCATCTCTGAGCACCCAATGGATACTTAAAAGTAATGCAGAGTCAATGCGTGTATTTCTGAGGTATTCAAGCTATTGTTAGACAAAATACGAAAACTTTCCTTTCTTAAAAAAATGTCGAATAAATCTAAAAGCTATTCCTTAGTATCGGAACAAACGATGTGTTTGAAAGTAGAAGCAACAAATAATATTGTTTCACAACATTTGTAATAAATTTGGGGTCAAATAAAGCCTTATTAATATTGACTTTGCTCTTCCTTTATCGCCAGCATATCTGCTTCAATTGCCAATAAAAAACTTATTATAATAATTTAACTTTCATTAAATATTTCAAAAAATCCTGGAAAAATTAATTTCAAATGTCATGAGTTAAGTATCTAGCTTCAATCCAGTATTAAAGCGAATAAAATGCATTTTTACATAATATCATGTAATAAAAATTATATATGTTTGGAAATCAGTTTATATTTTGATCTAGTATTACAGTAAAACTCTGTAGCAATTTCAGATTAAAGTCTTCTTTATTCTTAGTTCTTTTATTTTGCATTCTTAATTTCCTTGTTAATTGTTGAGCAAATGCCCTGTCATTATGTATGCATTGTTATTAAAATTGTCATTTCAAAGGATTGTTATTAAAATATTCATTCGGATTATCATCTTGACTTTAAGAATAATGACTGTGAAGGAGAAAGACAGAAAGGTTCAAATTAATGATGATCCTTTTTTTTCTTTTTATCACGGCTCTATTCCTTTTTAAATTAGTTTTTTTCTTTTTTTGCATCGAGAATGTGCTGCTTTTTACTCATAACTATAGACGTATGTGTATACACATACTTAAAAAAACCATTTTTACCTATTTTTGTTGTTTTCTTATGAATTTAGAGTAAAATTTGCGTTCATGGACATTAAAACGAAATTTTAAAACAAACTTAAGCCATGCACTATTTATTAACACGTTCTTTATGAAAAATTTATATGATCTCAAATCATGTATATTTCAGCTCAAGAATATTTCTTAATTATAAATAAATAAATAAGCTTGTGGTTTACTATCTTTTTTAATATTTAAATAATAGTATGATTCTTTCTAATTTGGGATTATTTTCTTATTTGGATTCTAATGGAAATCCGCTGAATACATAACTTATCTACTATGTATTCGAAGTAATTTTAACATTGAAGTATAATCATTATGAATGGTATTTTTTTGCTTACAATTAACACTCGAACAAAACTGTTAAGCGGTTAATTATTATCACAAGCGCATGCACATACTTTACACAAACCCTATTTTTAATATTTTCTTTATTGCTTCCTTATCAATTTTACACAGAAATATTGTATATTTATGTATTAGAATAAATTAAAAAAGACTTAATGAATAGTGCGTGGCTTAACACTTTCTTTATGAAAATTTTGATTTTAAATTTTGTATGTTTCAGTTCAAGTATGATCCTTAATTTAAATAAATATTTTTAA
Source organism: Argiope trifasciata (assembly GCA_026543055.1). NCBI lineage: Eukaryota > Metazoa > Arthropoda > Arachnida > Araneae > Araneidae > Argiope > Argiope trifasciata. The sequence goes on along the minus strand of JAPMOQ010055343.1, from coordinate 995,620 downwards.
AAAAATTTTAGTCCTTGAATAAAAAATATTAGAGCAAAAAATATGTATTTAAAGTATTTTCATTATTAGGGCATACTTAATACTATATTTACTTAAGATATGCTTTTCCAAAAAGCCCTTTTTTAAATGTTTTATTACAAAGTTAAAATAAATATTTTAAGAGCATTAATTACGAACAAACTTAATTTAGCATCATGAAAACTTTAGATTTTGCTTGGAAGAAAGCAAGTTACTGATTTATTTAAAGCGTGTTAATGAGTATAATTAGTGAGTTCATTTAAAACTTGGGAGGTTATTAGACTATTATTTTGTAAGAAACGAAAGTATGACATGCATCTAAATAAAATTTAATCGTTTTCCTCCCTTTTGTCCTCGTGTTCAATAGATCAAAGAGATGAAACGCGAAATGTTGAAAAGTTAAAGCTAATAGTTATTTAACTCGACTTTCCGTGACTGCTTTACACAAACATAAATTTTTAATGAGGTATTCATGATGAATTATGAAATTTTTCCTTTGTTGCTTTATTTTCACTTCAAAGAACTTCATTAAATCAAAATTTGAACAATTACAGTGCTTTAATTATGCTTCTTGTAAACAGAAGTTAAGATTTGTTGTCATCCAATTAGAATCTGAGTTTGCTTATATTTTGCCACATATAGTTTTGAAACTAGAAAACATAATTCTGAATGAGATGCTTTGAAGAAGAACATTTTGAATTCTTTCAAGGATATAATTATTTAAATTCTACTGTTATTTAAGATAATTAAAAGGAATTTTTGATTCCATCTTCCGGTATCACTCTGGGCAATTTATTCTTTAATTAGTTTTAATTTAAACTTATACAGCATTGTTATTGCTTTAAAGATTATTGTTCATTTAATTAAAATCTTTCATGCTTTTATTTTTTTCTTTTGCTTCTTCATAGTAACATTCTGGTCATGACTAGATAATTCTAATATATTGTTTGGCTATAATGAAAAGTTCTACTTTAAAATGGTCATAAAAGAAAAAACTATTGGACCAAATGTTATCAAACTGCGCAGTAATCAGAGGTTATGAGATTTTCTTTTCTGCCAAAAAAAGTTCGAAAACGTACCACCAGGGGGAAATAAATGTTATGTGAAATATTGTTAGGTAAAATAAAAAAGATATATGTTTAAATTGTATTTAAACGCTTTTGAAACTTTTTACAAAACATGTTCAATGTGGTGTCTACCGTTTTCTGAAAGCAAGTCAAATCGAATCACTATATTCTCAACAGTAGTTCTTTGCATATCATGAAGAATGTTTTGTACATATCGGTGTATCACAACTTTTAGTTATGTCTAAATCTGTTTAGATTATCACCATAAACAGTGCTTTTGAGATGACACACATTGGACATATTTCTAACGCTTTTACGAAATGATTAAACACATTTTGAACTGATGCTTTCATGTCCTTTTTTACATAATAATATTGAAACAAAACCCTGATGCCATTTCATAAATTTAAATCTGATGGAGATTGGCCTTGAAGCCCTGATGACTTTTTTTTTGGAAAATAAATTCCCATGACCTTCTATAAACTATTACACAACTTGATAATATTTGGCCCTGGTAGTTTTCCTTTTATGACAGTTTTAAATTGGAAGTTTAATTATTACCCTCCTGTACTTGTAAAATGAGTATTAAATAGAAGTTGTAAAATATTTTGATACTGAAGAATATTTCAATCTTCTTAAAATTGAATTTCATTTTTTAAAGAAATTTTATTCAAGTTCAAACTTGTAGCTTCTTATTAAACATTTTCACTGTAAAAATTGAATGCTCTGTTTTGATTGAATTACTATCGAATGCTTTTACAATTAGAAAAGAATGAATAGCTCCTCAAAAAGGAAACGTCTTGAAAATATCTATCTTTGAATTAAATACCTAGAAATAAAATATTTTCTAAAATACAAAACAAGAATTACTGGTTATGAAATAATAATAAAAAGCGCAATTCAAGAAACTATGAAATTTTAGCATGCATTTCTTGCTATCCGTCTCAGTATTCTGAGATAACCACTTTCCGACGGTTCTATCTCACTAAAAAGAAAGACGTGGAAGGATGAGTACATTTCTGGAATTCTTCGTATATCTTTGATCTTCAATTTTTACCGTATGAGACAATTTCTTATTTAATTTTTTTGTGAGTACCGTGTCTTTTCTGACAGTATTACTTTAATTCAGTCTGCGAGAAATCCGTGTTTATTTTATTGTTAAATGTAAATATCCTCCTCTTTCAACTTTCCTCTAACCCTCTATTTTGACGAATTAAATCCGCCCTAACACATGCGCAAAAGGATGAAGTGTTTTAGAATCCTTTGTCAAACAATAAAAGGTATGGATCTAGTTTTTGAACTTCAAAACAAGTTATTTAAATCAATTTACATAATGTTTCATTTTATCAAGTTATTGTATTGATCAACTAACTGATAAAAAACAAACATTTTGTCCTTGTATTGATTCATTTCATAAAATATATGAATGTCTAAATTTCATCTAACCAATATCTTATTTACGAACAATCAGTATACATTCAATCTTCTAGTTTCTACATTCTTGAGTTATCGTTTTCACATAGGCAAGAATTGACAGTCGTCTATTCGAAAAATACACTTAAGACCTGAAATTCTAATAGTATAACCAAGTGTTAAATTTCATACGTATAATTCCTGAATTATTGCTTTCATCAGATTACGGATGAGTTAACAGACAAATCCGCTTTCAATCAAAACTCTATTGCATGTTTCAACTTAGCATAGCTCATAATTTTAACAATAGAAGTGCGAGTTATGAATTTTTTCATTTGTCACTTTTTTGGGAAAATTTCGATATTGTCTTTTTATTTACTTAGCATAAAAGCAAGCAAAAATATGCCACAGGACAGGAAGATAAAATTACTATTTTGGCCTTGATAATTCAAAAAATAAAATTATGATGGACTTCTTTAATTACATTTTGGTGCCAAGATCTCTAAACACAACAATAAATTTAAAGCCACAAACTTGTAAGCACTGGTAGAAATTCTCCTGAATATAACACAATAACAAGTTCGAAATAAATAACGTGTTACTGTTTTTGAACAGTCGATTTTAAAAGAAACAATTAATCATGCGTCATTTTAACGAGCGTGGGGCACGAAGAATTGCAATAAGTCATCTCTCTCATTTCTTAAAATGACTTACGACTGTAACACACGCATGTTTAAAAGAAATTTTGGAGAGAGTATCTGATGTTTATTTAAATGAGGCAGCCAAAATTTCAAGTGAAAGTTTTGACCATTCAAGTAAATGATGAATGATGTTTGGCGAAAGTTCTATTATGTTATGAAATAATAGTGAATTTTACATGAGCTAAAAACACAAAATATAATGTTATAATAAAGTTCACAAACAATTGTAAAAAGAGAAATAAAATACCATGGTATACTGCATTATTAATTATTTTACTTAGTGAATGATAGGAATATATATTTACTTAGTATTTAGTGACTTTGTAGATTTTGACGTGGAAGAGTCTACATATTTTCTTCCCACTAGAATGCATTCATGATAGAATTTTGGCTTCCGGATGAAATGATAAACTTGCTAGATATTTTACCATGTAAAACAGGATCTATGCTTGCTAAAGGATGTGTATTCTTATATTTCTGTGTAACATCATTAATGCGGGCAAATTTCAAAACATTCTACGATGTGGCTAAATGGCTCTTAAAAATCAGATTAAGTATGGATACATATATGTTTACTTAGTGCTAGTAATTTTATACACATTTTGCATGGGTGGATTTATATAGCTTGTTCCCACTATATTAGTGGCCTATATTAATGGTAGAATCATAGCTTCTTGTTGAATTAAAGGAATTTATGGGTATTTTATTAAAGAAAACATTTTCTGTGTTTGCTAAAGTATATGCATTCTTGTATTACTTTGTTGCATCATATATGATACGAGGGTTATACAGCCATCATATATTGGCCAATGCGATAAAAACATTCTGTGATGTGACCATATAACTATTAGATTTCAATTTGATGAGAAGGCAGAAACAAAATCTTATCGTGTTAAATGAACCAGCATCTGTACCAAGATATAATAAGACAAATAAAACTATTTTTGCAACAGAGTATTTAGTTTCGATTTAGTTTTATCTCCCTTATAATAACCCCAAAAAAGGAAAGCACGAACATCCTGCTTCTAGAAATTATTAAAGACAGTATTGCATTTGCCTAGGTCTTTTCTTAGAGAAAAAAAATGGAAATGGCATTTGTAGATAAATAAATAGGTGATGTATATACACTGAAGTGACAAAAGTCATGGGATAGCAATATGCAAATATACAGATGGCAGTAGTATCGCAGCGAAAAAGTATAAATGCGCAGTTCGTTTTCCAGAGCTTTCATTTGTGTTCAAGTTATTCATGTGAACAGGTTTTTCGTGATTTATGGCGGCACGACGAGAATTAACAGATTTTGAACGTGGAATGTTAGTTGAAGCTAGACGCATGAGTCATTCCATTGCGGATATCGTTAGTAAATTCAACATTCCGAGATCCACAGTATCAACAGTGTGCCGAGAGTATGAAATTTCAGGCATCCCATCCCATCATGGACAGCGCAGTGAGCGAACACCTGCACTTAACAACCGAGGCCGAAGACATCTGTGTAGAATGGTCAATGTTAATAGACACGCAACACTTCGTCAAATAACTGCAGGAATCAATGTGGGACGTACGAGGGACGTGTCCGATAGGACTGTGCGGCGAAATTTGTCTTCCTTGCGCTATGACAGCAGAAGACCGACTCGAGTGCTTTTACTGACAGCACGACATCGCCTGCAGCGACTCTCTTGGGCTCATGAGCATATCGACTGGTCCCTAGACCAGTGGAAAACCGTGGCGTGGTCAGATGAGTCACGATTTCAGTTGTTACGAGCTGATGGTAGAGTTCGAGTGTGGCGCAGACCCCACGAAGCCATGGACCCAAACTGTCAGCAAGGCACTGTTCAAGCTGGTGGTGGCTGCATAATGGTGTAGGCTGTTTTTACATGGCATGGACTGGGTCCTCTTGTGCAACTGAACCGATCATTGACAGGAAATGGTTATGTTCAGCTGCTTGCAGATCACTTGCAGCCATTCATGGACTTCACGTACCCACGCAACGATGGGATTTTTATGGATGACAATGCGCCATATAACCGGGCCAGAACTGTTCGCGATTGGTTTGAAGAACATTCCGGACAATTCCAGCGCATGATCTGGCCACCTAAATCGCCCGATATGAATCCCATCGAGCATTTATGGGACATCATCGAAATGTCCGTTCGTGCCCAAACTCCTGCACCATCCACACTTTCACAATTATGGACGTCTATACAGACAGCATGGCTCAATATTCCTGCAGAGGACTTCCAACGACTTGTGAACTCCATGACACATCGAGTTGTTGCACTTCGCCGGGCAAAAGGAGGACCGACAAGATATTAACAGTCATCCCATGACTTTTGTCACTTCAGTGTATAGTTAAAGTAACTGTTACTTGCGCATTTTGACTCAAAGTTAAATTTTTAAATTATATTTCATTTTCTTTACAGCGTCACAGATTTCGATCTTCGAGCATGAAGAATTATAGTCGAGTTATAATTCATTATTTTCTGCACTAAATCTATTTAATTCTCTCTTGTTAAGTAAAAATTTATTTTAAAAATTTCTCTACTTAGCTTAGTTTATACAATTCTCCTGATAATTGTGAAGCAAATTTAACTTTTATTTAAAAATTTTCACAAATGTAAGTGAATTTCAGAAGTGAAATTTCCAAAAATAATGAAATGCTAATTGCAGAGAGTCCAGTAAATGTGATTATTTTTTAATCATAATCACATATTATTAAAGGCACTCTGATATACCTAGCACTGACGGCACCTAAATGTACAACTTTCCAATATTCATTTTTATGAGAATATTTATAAAGTTAAAGATATAATTCTCTTTGAAACACATAATTTACTTTCAAATTGTGGAAGAATGAAAATCTGTTTTCAAATAGAATTTCCGAACGCTACTTTATTTTTTAATATAAATAAGTAAAGTAAAATAATTTAAGTAAAATTTTCAATAGTCTTATGTAAGTAAGGATTTATAAATGCTTAAATCGTTTTTTGAAAAATTTTGATTCAGTTATATTTTATTTATCTTTACGCTAGTGGAAAAACCTCATCTTACTTCATTCTTTTATTTAAAAAAAATATGTTTGTTAATTTTATTTTACACTTTTAAATCGGTAAATTCATTTTAATACAATTGGAATCTTTTCACTCTCCAATTGTATATAAAGCCTGAAAAAGGGACTAATATATTTATTTAAAATAAAAAATAAAAAAATAAATGATTAGTGGATTACAGTTTTAAAAAATGAATTCATAAAAAATTTAATTAAATATATTTTTTGTTAATTCCTTGTTGGATTTTATTACCAGAGAAATAAATACCAGAAGCTAAATAACGAAGTTCTTAAGTAACAAACTTTCAAAACTGTAAAACTGATAAACTGATACATATTTTATTGCAATATTTATTTTATTGCTGCATTTTACAACTAATCATATACTCTCAAATAATTAATTTAAAAGTTTGAAACCTCAAAATTTTTATAATTATAAAAACACTTTAAAGTAGAAAATTTCAAGCATTCGATTTTTTAAATTAAAAGCTTAGAGAACCAAATGTATCAGTATATACTTATGTTTAGAGAGAAATCACGAAACATGCAAATTCTTACTTCATTTCCAAAATTTATTTTAATCAAATAATGATTTTTTGCAGCGCTTCGGTAATTAGTAATTCCGGATGAAATACTATTTCAATCTTTGTTACACTCATGCTCGTGACCAACCATTCCAGAGTTCTACTACCGTTTTACTAATCAGGCCGGCAACAAAATCACGTACGATAGCCGTAACATAACAGGGGAACCTCCTCCGAGCACAAATGATGCATTTCACTGGGATTTCTTTGTTCTATTATTTTGCTGAGCCGCCGCTGGACTAACACCCCGCCACCATCACCAACCGTGGCCATCCCGCACTCCCAAAATTGTTTTTCCTTTTCACTTCTTCTTCCACCCCCACACTATCGTCTGCAGCATCCGTTCTTCCTTCATTCTGTTCGATCATAACTTTGTAGATTTCTTACACCGGTTGCCGCCGAGATCCCCCCCCTCTAACCCCTCTCCCCGTTCAAAAGTACTCCTGTGGTGATTTCGGTCCCTGGTCTAAAAGATTTGCGCATGCGCCGATCGAGAAAACAACATTTCTTCGATAAAAATAAATCGAAAAAGAAATGTATGAAAACATAGGGAATGGGAGAGAGGAGAGAGGGGGTTTGGATGCACGATGAAAGCATTGAAGAAAATCTGATCTTAGCAGGTTTACTGGATCAGATTTAAGTTCCCTCAGATTTCAGTTTTGTTTTGTTTTGTTTCGGGACTTTTTGTTTGGCAAAGGATACTCAGAATCTTATTTTCAGATTTTGATCACGGAATAATCTGAGTAATAAAAGAGAATGAAATAAATACGAATAAAGTAGCATTAACCAAAGATATATAAGGTAGATTATATTTTATTTTGAAGAAGAAAAGCTTCTAATTTTTGATCAGAGGAAGAAAATGAAAAAAAAAAAATTCTGCTTAATATAGGTTCTGGGAACTAAAAAATTAAATAAATAAACAAAATTAACTAGCACAGTAATTTTTAAAAAAATTTCAGTTTGCACTAAAGTGATCAAAAATTATGCAAAATATGAAACATATAAATCGTAAACATAATAAACGTTAAATATATTAAATGTATTATATAACGTATGAAGGAAAAGTATTAATATATGAAACGTAGAGATTATTAAAATACCTAGCAATTTATAGAATGTTGGCCGATTTTATGTTAAGTAGGAAATATGATAATTATAATATATTTTTGTTTGACATTTCGCATAATACATAAACATTCTTCGTAATAGCAAAAAATTTCAATCAAAATATGAGAAAAGGTGATAAGATTAAGATAATAAATTTAATTTCGCCAAGAAAAAAAAAGAAAAAAAAATATATTAGACAACTTCCAAAAAAAAAAAAAAAATAGCAAGACATATAATATCTATGCAAAACATTTTAATGAAAATAATAAAAGAGAATGAAATAAATACGAATGAAGTAGCGTTAATCAAAGATATATAAGGTAGATTATATTTTATTTTGAAGAAGGAAATATGAGACTGTAGCTTAAAATATTAGAGAATCTGAATAATATAATATAAAATATTTTTTTTTATAATATATATCAGTTCATGCGTAGCAATTCCATGAAAAAGTTATAAATATATTTATTAAACATAGTTTCATAAACATATTAAAATTTCTTATCCTGGATGAAAGTCAAACATTATTAAATTAATATTTCAATTCAAAATCCTATTGTGCAATATTCCTACAATTTTAAATTCCATACCAGTTTTGAAATGCACTTAAGAGTAAATTTTCATGAAACGGCGTTCTCAAAAATTGCAAAACGAACAATCTTTAGCTTTAAAAAAATTAACATTTCTATTTCTACTTAAAATTTGCATTTTAACAACGAACAATTTAAGTTGCAAAAAAGTTCTTAAATGCTATTATTAAAATGTTATTTATAAAACAATTTAATAGCAATAGTACACTGATCTGTAAGAACATCAATTTTAAAATCTAGTTTTACATACATTTTTTTAAATAAGTAAATAATTTTAGATAATATACTAAATGTTGGATATAAGTAATCACAATTATATAACAATGTAAAAATTATTTTTTATTAAACTGACGAATTCCTTTTTATACGCCATTTGTTTATATTCTTAAGAGACTACAAATGGAACCTTTTAATGCAAAGAAAAATTATGTTTTTAAGGTAGCCTTTATAGTAAAAACATTAATTACATAATAAAGAATTCATAAATGAAATAATTAACTATCCTTCCTATTTTATTTTTTAACGAAGAAATGAAAATATAAGAGACTACAAAGACAAACGTAAAATGTTTTCATGAAAATTCACTTCAATACAAAAATTAATAGTATTATGTTCTCAGTAAATTGATCCAATTAAGTATATTCATAAGTTTTCTACAATTAAAAGTACTAGATTTTAATATATAATATATTCCAAGGATCTTCAACTTACATTCAAAAATAAACTCACATTTATTTATAATTAATGAGGATATCCTTGATAAAATTAAAAATAAAATTATTTCTTAGAAAAAGGACTTAAAAGTTTTCATACTAAAAAAAAAGTTAAATTTTTTTTCAACTAGGTTTACTTGAAATAATCTTGTTATAAATACTTCAGCGACGTTTATAGTAATTAATTTTTTACGCAAAAGATATTAAAATGAAAAATGGATGAATAATATTTTCTACATTTGATTTAACATATAGACAGTGGCTGTTTAATTATTATTTTATACTGTGTTTTATAAGTGTTTTAAAATGAGATACTTTTTATATGCAAATAAAATGTGTATATTTTGATAATCAGCTAATATCGTGCCCATTGTTTAGCAAGTTTTCTGAAATACTCTTATTTAAACGCTATTTAATTTTTTTTTCAAATCCTTACTATGCATGTTAATTAAAAGTTTTTCTCTCTTTAGCTATAATAGCGCAGTATAACTCCACTGTAGATACAATTTTTTATGACAATTCAATTTTCTTTCACTTGGGAAGCAAGATAATAATAAAGTTCAAACGAAAGTATTCAACTTAGAATTGAAATTTTATTTTCAATATTTATGAAATAAAATAAACTAACAGTTTTGTCGGGTTTTTTAAAGTCTGATGCAGATTAAACATAAGCTGTTTTTGTTATTTTACAGTTAGGTTTCAAGTCGATGGAAATGAAATAAATAAGGGAATAAGAACACAGTTTCCGAAAAGTTATGTAATACGCATTCTTTGTAGATATGTCTAAATTTAAAAAATAATTAAAAAAAACATCAAAAAAATTATTTGAGAGATTTTAGAAAGGTTTTCTCTTTGGCTTTCAGAATAAATATTAAACTTGGCTATTAAGCCTAAATTAGCTATTATTAATGAATTTTAGATTCATTTTACAAACATAGAAGTGTATATATAGTGTTATATAATAGAGAATTTAGTTCATTATATATCAGATGATGAAACAAATTATAGATTAAAACATAATATTTATAATGGCTATTTTCTGGAACAATATTTTTTTAAAACTTTTTTTAAAGTATACATTTTTTAAGTGGTGGAACGTTGGTGGTTCATAATGGAATTGGATTGCTTTGTTGTACAAATAATTTTGTATGCGTGTTTCAGAAATCATCTATCTTTGAATAGGAAAACTAAAAAAGAAGTAGTAAAACAATATGAAAGATAATTTTTATTTTCCATAAAAGTGAATAATTGTTTCTGATCATCTTTTTAAAAAGAAAGAATAACTGAGTTGCAGAAATAAATAGATTTCTTCGGCTTCATAAAATTAAATTCAAAAGCTTTTCAAAACTTTTGTTTCCATAATCTTGAATAGTTTCCATAATCTTGAATAGTAGTAAAATCAATCAAGGTAATTAATTTGGTTTGAAATATTCCTCACAATTATGATATATAAAAATATCAATATATTTTAAAATAATATATTTCTATACTCTTCATATACTTATTTGTCGCTTCTGATGCTTGGGTGCTGAACAAATTGTTCGATAGAAATAAAGTAGCGACAATTCTTTCCATTAGCAAAGGAGTTTAATGATTATAAAAATGTCATACTGTTTTTTACTTTTACGCTTTCCTTCAATCAGCCATAGCAGCTAATACGGAGGTTATTTTGGTTTCAGTTTTCCGTAGAAATGTGATAATAGCAGTATTTTATTGATTTTTTACTGCATAATATTTTGAATTATTCTTCATTTTTTTCCTTTTTCATTTTCCGACATTTGAGCCACAAGAGAGGATTTGATGGAATTACACGATACATTTTACTCATTTGCAAAGAGATGGCGAATGGGAGACAACAATAAGAATACCTTCCATAGAAAATATAGATAGAAATTAATTTCTCGTAATAAGTGATTTTTACGAATTATGGATTTTGAAAACTCATAACCTTTTTGAAAGAAAAGTTGTAGCATTTTACATTTATGAAAATGTTTTATTCGGCAAAATAAGTAGATTATTAACAGAACTTCCAGAATATCGATTATCCTTAAACGTCCACCGGTATCGTTTCGACAATGCAATATAAAATTGAAATAACTAATAAATACAAGACTACTGTTCAGTAGGAGTTGGTTTTATTATTTTATTATTATTGTCTGCTCTGCATAAAGTTCGAAAATCGAATGAATTTTTTTAATGGCAGATAAGCAAATCATGTGTAACGAAATACTTGGAGAGTACTATTTTAGAATAAATTATTCATTTCCTCTGTGAACCCAATAACATTGCATTCGTCATAAAAAGTACGATATTACTTCGAGAAGTTTGTTCCATTTAGTGAATTACTGTATGTTGAACAACATTTATTCAAGTGATAAATTGCCTTGGTGTCAAAAAGTTTCAGTGGATATTCTAGGTATATTTAGTTATACAGTCTCTCCTGATTAACCAAGAACCTCAGAGCTTTTTGTGTAATTACCATTGATAATGATTAAAAGTGATGAAAAATTTTCAAATTATCTGCTAAAATGAAAAACGAACTAAACAAAGAAAGAAGAGCGAACTAAACAAGCCAGGGTGCTCACTCTACACAAATGGAGGTTCTATGTTATATGAGATTGATTATTTGTTAAAATATTTTAGCTGACATATTTTTATTAAAACACTTTGTTTGATTAATTTTAATTTATAAAAGTTTTTATATGAAACAACAAAAACATATATTTTTTGGATTTTTAATATTTAAAATGAATACATGTAATGGAAATTGGCATATCATTTTTTCAAAACTTTATAGTGATAATAAGTTTTGTTAGAATTCTAGCAGGATTTTCTCAACTATCATATAAATTTTTATAATCCATAAAACTCTTTCTTAATTACTCCATTTTTTTATATCGCTACCTCCCTATCATTCTTCAAAGGTTGTCGTATCAAAATTTATATCTTGTTCGAAACAGCTTATCTGAAACATATTTGTCTTTCATTACTTTAAAAAGAAGAACGAAATCTTCCATGAAACGCTTTCAAAGTTTTATAGCATGTTGCTTTATGACAAAACAGAAACTATAAAAATTTATCGAGTGGACGCAAAAGAATAAATAGGGGCATCATCCTTTGTTTCATATCAATGCATAAAAATCAAAATATGTCATAAAAGACAAGGAAGACGCTTTCGGAAAGGTATAAAATAGCGCAGTAGCAACATCAGACTGCATATTTATAAGTACAAATCGCATTTTTCGATGCTACTAAAATGTAATAATGAATAAGTTTTCGGTCGCGAGAACCAGATAGTCTAGCAGTAAAAATTGATAAGCGTCATTAGATTTATGAATATAAACTTTAAATTCGCAATCTATATTTATTTATAACGCTCAATCAATATTAGAGATCAAAGGTTTATAACTCCAGACTAGAATCCGGAATGCGGTTAAATATATTTCTAATTTGAAATTAAAGCAACACAATGATTGGCTTTAGCAATAATATTTTATTATTACTTCCTTTTTCATTAGAATGCACTACATTAGGCAACAGAATAATACTAAATAAGGTATTAAAGTTGTTTCGTTTAAGTAAAAATACTTGTTTTCTCGTTTTTTACATTTTATTACTGCCGCTCAAATCTATGAATTTTTGCAGTAGATGTCCTTTATTACAGAAATAAATCATGAAACTGAAGTAATTTTAACAGCGTTAAATGAATATAGTTTGTGGCTGGTACCTGGTTTAACATCCTCGCGTTTATTTGATAAACGGCTTTCCATATATTTTTCATTGGTCTTTGCTATTTACATTCTTTCTGCAAATAATTCCGCAACATGCGACAGTAAAAAAAAAGAGTAGTTTCATCTGCTTGTGCGTTTAAGATGGAGTAATAGAAGAAAAAGCTTTGCATACATTTTTGTACTTTAGATGAAGTGAAAGCTCTGCATAGGCTTGTGTCTTTGAGATAACATAAGATAGAATTGTTGCATGTTATTAACATAACAAATGAAAAGAATATCAATCACAAATTGAGAAACCAGATCTCATGGAGACATTTAAGAATTGAATAAATAAATCGAGACTTATTCTTAAAGGCAAGAAAAGTTTTAGCAAGGCCTGTGTGACAGCAAAAATGAACAAGAAATCATATATAGCTGATCAATCTTTAAAGGAAAAGCAAGCAGCACACTTGGCCTTAATGTGGAATTCCTATGATATAACTTAACATAAAGTGGCTACTATTAGATTGTCCATTTGCTAGAAATAGCAGATAATACATTTCGGAAAGCCATGTAGATATAATAAAGGATGTAGAAAATGTCACGTTGTAGAGGCAGAAACGTTTTAGTCATAAAACTAAATTCCATTCATTAAGACAAAGACTTTTTCGCCAATAATAATAATAATAATAATAAAGATGATCAGTGCATGAGAGAATATCACTGAAACAAAGTTTGTATTACTTTTAATCACTGATTGGACACACTATTCTGGAAAGGAGACGCAATAACTACTTATTCTTTCATGTTTAGTAATCAAAATATTGAAAATTATACTTTTATATAAAAAAGTATTTGTTCCCCAAACGCAGCGACAGTAGAATTAAACCTTAAATGAGAAGGTGAAAATTTGGGACATAACTGTTGAGGTGCAGTCGATGAGACCGCATTTTATTTTCACTCAAATTTTCTAATGAAAGCACTAGCATGAAAATGCATATCTGAAGAATATCCCAATATATTCTGCACATGTTATTCTTGATATATATGTGTTTGGAAATTCTTAAAAATATATTATTGTAAAAAGTAATTACGTTTGAACATATATTTTCTTCTCTAATTGGTTGTTACAACAAATAATATTCTTGAAAAATTATTACTTTTTACATAATTTATTTTTTCAGCATACAAAGGCATATAAAAACAATTAGAGATTAAAATCCAACAATTATATAAAAAATAAAAATGAAATGGGAAAAATTCGCCGTTTATTTATTGGTAATCACTTTACTCATAAATCTGTGTATAATCGTTCCATGGTTTCCGAGGGAATTTTAAATATGCAAACTACATATTAATATAAAAATCATAAAACATATTATGGATATATTTCTCTTGGTATGTCTAAGAAATTTTCAAAATACATTATCGCAAAAAATGAATTACATTGGAACATCTTATATATATCACTCGAATGCGAGCTTTCATCAGACAAACTCCTCTTTACAATTGTGCTCAACACTAAACTACTTCACTTAAGAGTTTTCAGATCTCTGCTTCATAATGAGGATCAGTAGGTTGGATGATATTTCGAGGATTTAGGTTTAAAACCACTTGCTAAGCCTTGTATAATGCTGGAAGACTGAAAGGAGATGCGATCTCACAGACGTCACTCAAAGATGTAGCTGAAATATTTCTTAAAGCATCCGCAAGAACTAGTTGAAAATGTGCATGTGCACTGAAGGTCAAGAAATAGGAAGTTACAGGCTCAAAGTCCATTCTTAGAAGTTGAATTACCGTAGCTTCACAGTTAAGGCTTCATAATCACTGGATCTCCATTTTACTATATTACAAAAAACGTTATTACCGTTTCTACCAACGTAAATAACGTTTTCACATAAAGAATAAGCAGTGGCTCTAGAACTTGTATTTTAAAACTCTGCTTCACCAGTTATTTTATCGAGCTAAATTTGAATCTCCTGTAGGTAACGCCATAGGGCTCTGGCTTGAGATATCGAAGAGATACATTATTTTGTTCTCTCTAACTGCAACCAGGATTTAATTATTATGTTCTTTTAATTTATACTTTTATAAATTATAATTAAATGTATTAGTTGTTTTCTAGAGATACCTTCTAATCTTTGTCAGTAATTGACAATTTTCTCATTAGGAGTCAAGAGGAAATAGTGTGATGAATCGGTAAGTGATCTGGACGAACTAACTAAAAAATAGCACTCAGCCACAACAAATCATTTTGGTATTGCATCTTTCTTTGGTGGCTGATTGGTCGCTTGTAAACAAGAAGGTGCCTTCTAATCTAAAATCAGATCACCAACACCATGTGCATAGAAGCAGATAAATTTCTTAAAGAATGTTTTAATATATTTTGCATAGGCACAGTATATCTCTTAAAGAATGTTTTAATATATTATCAATCCTTGGTTTATGATCCATTTACATCTACTGTACATAAAATTTAAGCAATCATTTAAAAAATCTTCAAACATAAAGGTGTCATTACAAACAGTTTCTGCTAATACCCCTAATTAAAATTCTACTTTACAGTAATTTTTAAGACATTTCATTCCAGTTTCGTCACAAATGTTAGAGTAAGTCTTGCTTCGAAATTGCTTTTGCTTTTCAAAAAGAGTAAGTAGTTGGAAATAAGAAAAAAATATAAATGTTCCCAACGCTGGTGAAAAGATATTTCTTAATCAGCCCCCATAGTTTTAAAAGAAACCCCATCCATCACAGAATCCCGGTTTACAAAACGAACTGTATAAAGCAATGTCCTTCTTTAAGGTAATTAAGGTTATTTAAGCAGAAAATGTACCCTTTTCGACCAAAGTAAAAATGTCTTTTTACTTCAGTTTGTTTTCTAATTCAGCACTCAAACTCATTTCTTGAAATATCGCTAATTAGATTCTAGCTGGCCTTAAATGGTGTTTTAAAATCGAAAAGTAGCTTCCGTTTGAGACATAATTTTTATCTTTCTTTGGAACGCAATTAGAAGCAACAAAAAATTTCCCACACAATCAATAACGTATGCTAATTATACAGCTAAACTGCTTCATGACAGCTTAGCTTTTGCGAAAAACCAAATTATTTGAAACTTGTTATTCCTCTGAAGGTGAGATATTGTTTAGAAACATATTTTAAAGATTTTTCTGAAGAAAATGATCAAGTGTTAACATTCTAATTCTGTTTCTACCTCTTGTTTTGACTTAAACAGAAAACTTGGAAAACTCTGGCATGTTTAAAGCATATGGTATCAGATTTATTTTTATTTAAATATACGGATAAAGAAAATCTGGATAAGAAAATGAGAGTAAAAAAACCCAGGTATATTTATCCTAGATATTATAAAAACATTTATTTCTAATTTATAGTAAATTAAATAAGAACTTTTAATGAAGGATCATAAAAGAACAAATAAAATGTAATATTATTTGACAAAAATTATATTTAAAACTTAAAAAATAATACATAAAAAATAAATAAAAAATAATACATAAAGTAAATGCAGACATAATGTGTAAATAAAATTAATACAGACATTATGAGATTTAAATTTAATAATAGAGTAGTAAAATAGGCAGTATTAGTCACATTCATGGGGTTTAAAATTTTTATTTGAATTTTTTTTGTGAAATGTATGTGAAATTTCACCCATGTGAAATTTTCTATTATCATGTATTCGAGTTGGATCTTATAATATGCTGAAATAACAATTATTTTAAATTTTGAAATATAGCAATAGAAATTACGGCCTTTCTATAGATTATAGACCAAGAAATTTAATTAGAAATTGATTATGAGTATATTAAAGAATTATCATGTGATATTGTCTTTGAGATTAAATAATTTGAGTTCAAAAGGAAACGAAAACTATGAAGGAATATTTAATTAGTTTTAATGGATGTTTGGAGGACAAAAATTAAGAAAATTTCATATTTCTCGTAATTGCAACTTTTATCAACAAGCAAAAATTAATAGAGTATTTCAGAGTTATGGAATAATTCCCAATTTATTTTTAATACAATTTAAAACATACATTATTTAAAAATTAATTGTGAATTATTCCATATCTCTGAAATACTCTATTAATTTTAGTTAGAAGTTATATTGCAGTGATTATTTACATTTTGGTCAATAACTCATAACAAATTATAAATCAATTGCATCATTTGCAGTAAAATTTTGCATTCGTTTTAACTGTAGGCAGTTTTTTAGAAAATATTTGCGTAAGATTATTAATTGAAGTTTAATTGTAATTCATATGTGACGTAAATGCAATAAATAAAATGTATCATTCTCACGAGGAAACCAAAATTCAACCCCAGAAACTTAAAAATTATACCTGTGTTTTATTTCAGAAGTAATGAAAAAAATTTTGAATATTATAAAAGTAAAATATATTTTTGAGAGGAATTAATAAAACTCTAGAATGGAAGTAATGCAATAAACAGAATTCGCACCAGCAAAGAATTCTTGCAATCTTATCTTAAAATTATTTGCATGATTTCACGCTTGTGCCGATAAGAAGAAATACAGAATTTAGAAATCACATTTACTGTTATTTAATTTGTGATATTAAGAAAATTGACGTAAATAAGAAAATTCCTTACATAAAGGAAGAAAGAATAACAATTTTTCATTGGTTTGCTTTGCTTTCTGGTTTGTATTGTTAGCATTCATTTTGATACGCTAGAAAAAAATGCTTAATTATTAGAAGTAACAGTATTCTTAGTAGGATTTTTTAGTTTTAAATTAGAAAAACATCTAATATTAGTCCTTTTTCCTGACTTAAAGATGAATTCTCTTAGTTCCGTAAAAAATTGAACTAAAATCATCTTTAATTTTGACTCAGTTTAATGTATCAGTTACAACATTATTATATTAAGTATACTTTTACCCTGAATATTAAGTATACTTTTACCCTGAATATTAAGTATACTTTTACCCTGAATATGCGTTAAACTTTCTTTTGAAGTTATTAATATAAGTTAATAATTTGATTAAAAAAATATTTTTAAAGCACACAAAGTTGTATTAAAAATTCTTTTGCAATAACTTTTACTGTTAGTTGTGTTAAACAAATTTTCTGAAATGCTATTTAATTTTAAATCATAATATCATTAGCATTCAAAAATGCAATAAAATGAATGGAAATATGATACGTTAATCAAAAATTAATGATTAATTAACATTTAAAATGTTATCACACAAACTTCTATTGGAAAAAGGAATTGTAGCCCCCAGAAATAAAATAACGATTATCATTAAAATTTGATTGTTAAAAAAAGTTAATCAAATGCTAATAAAATATTCATAAATCAAATGTTATTGGAATTTTAATCAACTTTTGAGGAATTATTTATCAAAAGTAAATGAAAAATTGATTGCATAATATTAATAAACGCACATTCCTTTATTACGAATGCTACATTCTTGTATTAAAAATATTGACTTCTATATGTTTTGATGCATTAACACTCCGGAAACTTATCGCTTGTTTCAATTGATTAGAACTGTGCAAATGCCAATTTTATGTGTTTGTTATCAGAGACATGTTGTAATTTGTAATTTCTTTTCAGCTAATATTATTTTCCATTTCCTTTCGACAAATAATTTGTTACGGAAAAAATAATGAATTATGGAAAGTACAAATAAATACTGCAGATTGTTTTACCTTATTAAGCATTTTTTAATAAAATTCTGATTCTCGAAATTTGTTTCCATTTAATAAGTTCACTGCATTAAAACCAAACATCAATACATTTAGAAAATCCTTTTAAACCTTCTTTATCGATGTTAACTAAAAGAAAACAAATAATAGGGTCCAAATGAGCCCATTTAACCCTCTTTACGGTAAACCGTAGTCTTAATCACACACGCGATGAAATTAAGTAGAAAAAAAAAACGTTCCGGTGGCGGTTCTTTTTTTAATTAATCATAATTTATAAAGAATATTTTTCAGGCAGCGTTAATAACCTTTTTCCTATTTAAAAGAGCTCATTCAATGATATTGTTTGTCTCCTAGGTTCTAAAGCGCTTTTCATATTTAATTAGAAATAAATGTAAATTTATTATCCGTGTAGGGAAATCGTGGCTTAGTAACGGCGCGTTTTCAAAACGTTAATTAAAAACAATGACTACAAAAATGCGCCGATTTTTTAAAAACTGAGAAAGTAAAATCTAATTACTTTCCGACCTCGTATCAGCAATCTTCAGTTTTCAGCAAATCGCATTCATAATGCATCATCGGGAAATAAATTAAATCCCCCCTTGTATATTTACGGCGAACAGTTTTGAAAATGCTTTTAAAAGGTGTTATCGAGCGAGCGCATAAAAAAT
Source organism: Argiope trifasciata (assembly GCA_026543055.1). NCBI lineage: Eukaryota > Metazoa > Arthropoda > Arachnida > Araneae > Araneidae > Argiope > Argiope trifasciata. The sequence continues at coordinate 976,314 of JAPMOQ010055343.1, read as the reverse complement.
ATCGCTAAGGTATTTTAAAAAGACAAGCGATTATATTTGTTTATTTAATGGGATGAATTTGTGAATATGACCTCGCTCTTGAAACCGAGCTACTACGAATAGATTTTTTTCCTTAATTTCCCGCTGGCAACCTAGCAATGCTCGTTCAAATATGTTTAAGATAATTTTCTCAAATATGAAATATTTTTTAAAATTTTTTAACAAGATTAAATTATTATCTTAATTTTGGGGGCATTCCAATATGTGTTTGTTTACAATATTAAACTTGAATGCTAAATTAATCTTTTATGAAGAAATGCTTTCATTAAAGTTAATAGGATAAAACGGAAAAGTGTTCCCAATATAATTGTATTAATTATAGTAAATTTTGATGCATTAATGTTTTTTCTTGATTATTATTATATCAAGAAATATTAGTTATTATTTTAAAAATTTTGTAATCTTATTATTTTCATATTTCAGTTCGCAGAATTGAAGGAAAAAAATACCAGAACTTTCCTCCCTATTAAGCTTAAAAGCAAATAGTCACTATTTCGTAATTCATGGTATAGGAGTCATGTTCTTTTAGAGCTTTATTACCCTTTGATTATTTTTTCTATTATCTGATATCTGGAAGGAAATAATTTGTTGCTATAAATAATACAAACTTAGAGACAAAATACATTTATTTTTAACAAACTTATTATTTTTACTTGATTTTATTCATGAAAATTGAAGCAGCTAAATTGCATTTTTTTCATGCATTAATATTTTAATTCTTACTAATTCATTTTTTATAGGAAGAGGGAAGGTTAGCAAACGAATGTTAGCAGTTTTGATCTGATTCAAAACTTTCTTCCAAGTAAAGTTAAGAACAAGTAGTAACTATTTTATCATTCATCTAATATTTGAAATGAAATAATTTGTTGTCATTAATCATATAAACAAAACTAGTTTATTTTTAACAAACTTATTATTCTTATTTAATTGTATTCATAAAATTGAATCAAATTAACTGAAAGTTTTTTATGATATAAATAATCTTTTAATTTTTATTAATTCTTTTTTATCTTAGAATCGTGGTTGTAAAAGATAAAGATTTAATAGAAGTTTTGGTCTGAAGCACAATTTACCAGAATGAAATCCAATTGGGCAACAAATCAGTTTTGTGAACTTGAATGCTAGGAAAGTTTTTTTCCCTGCAGACAGAAAATGAATACAGATTAGAATTTGCACAGATATACTACTCACATAAAACTGGAATTTTCGGTAGAATGGGTTCTCTAACTCTAAATGTGTCAAGTGAGGTTCTTATCTCTGATTAGCGTTAGTGTTTTGTAGTTTCTAAAAAAACGGCAGCTACCAAAAAGACCTTTTAGTGAAATATTATTTAGCTTTTCATGAAAATAAGGTAATTCACCTGATTTAAGAAGTTGTTTCTGTTTGAACAACTATTGTTTATAATAGAAGTAATTAAACTGTAATTTTTTTCACTTTTATTCACTTTTCGTTCATTAGTGAAGGAATGATTGGACTGCAGAGTAGTTTGCATGTAAATGAGGTGAATTCTTAAAGAATAATTTTTTTTTCTGCAAGCTTGGAGCTCATGTAGTTTCCAACCTTTTTAAGTTATGTTAACTGGTTTATGCAGCCTCATCAGTAAAATGTGGCTCCGAACCCATAATCTTCTTCCTTCATCCAAGACTTTACCAGTAGGCCTCTGTGATTTCAGAAAACTTAAAACAAAAAAGTATACGTCTATTGTAATATTCTTATATACAGATGGCGCTTTTATTTCATAATTACAACTGGAAGGGTGAAATTAAAAGCATTTTATACAAAAATTCAGCTTGATGAGAAAATTACTAGCCCATATTAAAATAATCTTTACGACTTGTAATATTAAGGTTTTCTGACGTTTACATTTAATTCTATTAATTCTAAGGTAATTAATTCTCTACTTAGTTCTAATAATGCCAAAGTTTTCTGTCTTTCCTACTTAGTTCTATTAATATTAAGGTTTTTTGACATCTACATTTAGCTCTTTTGATGATGTTTTCTGACATCTCTACTTAACTATCAATACTATAGTTTTCTGATTTCAATATTTAGCTCTATTAATATTAAGGAAAGGTCGATTAGACTCTTATATTGGGCATTTTGCATGTGTCTCCGTTTAAAAATGGTATATTAAAATAATTCCCATGAGTTATATGTCCACATAATTTTATGAAGGAACTTGGAGATATGTTTTCTCAGTTATTTATTAATCTTCAAAATAACGTAGGTGTGTTTTGTGCTATACGACAATACCGAAACTCAGGAGTTCAAATCATGGTTTTTTAAACGTCTTTTTTCTAGTACTATTTTGTGCATTCTTTGCTAAGGCATTAAGTACGAAATCTGAGGACAGTTTTAAATCATGAAAACATTTCCTTAAAAAATCTTTTTATTTCTTTCAGTTTTTGTGTGACTATTCATGATAATATCAAAATTATTCTTTACTCCTCAAAATAAATGTTTATTTTCAGTATAGTAGCAAGATCTCAGCTTCAATCAATTTTCCGACCAAATATTTATAGGTATAAAATGATCTCATTTTAGAAATTCAAATAATACTTTTAATTTGGCCCTTCTAGGATTAAAGTAAAATTGCATAGTTTAATTATAAATGAATTATTTCATAGTAAAAAAAACTTAATTAAAATGCTTAAAAATAAAAAACGACTAAAATAGGCTTAATTTTCTAGGTAGATTGTAGAATATAAAGGGTTTTAACGTACAACATGAAGACGACATCAGTTATCTTATGAATCTGAATAAGAAGGAAATTGACTTTTACATGCATTAATTCATAACAACTTATTCAAGCAAATAGGTCATAAGGAAAAAAGGGAGGCTTCACATAAATATCTCATACTAAACAAAGTAAAAAAGAAATTATTATAGTTTCAAAAAGACCAAGCGATAATCTTACTGGAACTATAAAATTGCATTTACCAAAATAATGTAAGTTGAAAAGGTGAAAAATTGAAAAAGCAAGATTTCTTCTTCCCATTGACTAACTTCACAGCAGTTAAGTAAAGAACTATTGCTTTGTAGGAAACACATATCTCATGAGTTTTTCGATATGTGGAATATTTTTTCTTATCAATATTTAAATACTGCTAAGAACAGAGAGGAATTGTGAGTTCCTCTGAAGCTAACTTTATTTTATCATTGTTCGTTTATAAAATTGTAAGGGTGGAATAAATAGAAAATGAATCCATATCTTTTATGCAAATGCATAAATACAAAATATATCCCATCATATTAATATTTTCAAGTAATAAATTGTTACTAGTAAGATCAAACTAAGTCCGGAAAGTTTACAACCAAATAAGGGGTATGTATAACTATAATTGATTTGTATAATACATCTGATTCGTGATATAGCTATGTTTCAGCAATTGATTTTCCTCAATAAACTATGGAATAAAATGGCTTAAAAGAAATTTTTATCAAATGTTTTGTTTTTCACTGTGGAAATACAGATGAACTTTTTTCCCTTCAATGGGTTGTACTATTCAATTAAGAATCTATCTAGATAATACTTAAGAGGCTTGTATATTATATGCGAATTTTTTCATCTGACTTAAGATTTTTTAACGATTTAATTTCAGCTTTGTAAGTTCGAGAAGTTGTATGAACGTATGATGTTAGGGAATATGTTTCAAGATTAAAAAGACCAATATTCATAATTTTACAGCAGTAAAATTATGAATACTGACATAAAAAATTTACATAAATTTCATATAATAAAGTAAATTATATTTAATTATATATACGTAAATTTGCAGTAGAGAAAATAATATTTAAATAATGCTGTCGATAAAAGTACGAAACATTCTTTCCAGAAATTTTTTAACATTTTCATGAATCAAAACATTTAGCATTATTTAACAGCTTGTCATATTTATATATTTTTTGTCACATAGGACTAGAGACAAATTAGTTATGAAATTATTCTTTGATTAGGTATTGAAATGATCATAAGTATTAAAACAAATTAAAAGGAGATTATATAAACTCGCCAATAAGCTAAATATGCATTTCGGTCGTCATTATTCTGACAGATTGGCGCAGAAATCTGGCACAAGTATTTAATCTTCGTCACAAGACCTTATATCGTATTTCATTCATGTAAGTCATTATATTTTTTAGTTACTGCATTTACAGGAATTCAAAAAGCTCAGAAACAGGCATTTAAACCACTGAGGATTTGATTCAAAATGACATACTGATTTTCAGATGGTAAATCTATGCACTAAAACCTATTCATCTAGTTCCGTCTCTTATGTTATGTAGCTATAGTGTTAACTTGTATATGGAAAATTGAATATATTTCTACAGAAAGAATTTCGTTCAAAATTTAATGAAATTTGCTAGTTGGATGCTAAGACAATATGCTAAATTTCATAATTCTAATTGAAATATTTTGTTTTACTTTCAAATAAACAATACAAAAAACGTATTTTTCGGTCTCAGGGAGATCTACAATGCAGATATTTGACAATATCTTGGATTCGAATATTTTGATAAAGTCAATATTTTGTATATAATAATGTCAAAAGTGTAGCATGAAAATGTTAGAAAATTATCTTGAAGTCTGAAGGAATAATCTCATAGATTTATAGTGACTAATTTATTTACCCATTGCAATTTATAAAACAGTTTTTGATTCTTGTGATTACCATAAATGTTGATAAAATTAATATACGTTATTTTTAAATGCTGTAAAATCCTGCAAGATCAAATGATATATTACATACTTTCAATTCAAAAGCTGCAAGAAAAGGGGAAGAATCCATGTTTAAAATAATAGCAAAGTCTTCGAGAGTATATATATTTTTTTTTATAAAAACGAAATGTATTTGACCAATTTAATTACTGTTGTTGAACTTAACTTTAAGTTCAACTTTAACCTTAACTTTTCCTCCATGACCCGTTATTTGAAAAAATTTATTCTCACTGTGAAATCGTGAAATCGCCAAATGTTTATATTAGAAGAACTGATGTATTACCAGCATATAACTTTAATATTTCTGATTCTACATTAAAGTTTAGAATCAGTTTATTGCGGGTTAAGTCTGTTTTCACAATTTAAGTATCGTTAAGACATTAATTTTCCCTCCAAGACAAAAAATATTAAATGGAAAAGAAATATGATAGATCTAAATGTAAAATAATACAAAATACTCTCTATAACCAAAATATTCCATTTGATAACAGTTTATCTTCAATTAGAAATGTACACATTTGAATGACAAAATCTATACCGAAAGAATAATATGCTACATACCAAATAAATCAGCAATTAAACTATTTTCTTGAGATGCAGAATTATATGCATTAAATGAAGCCTCGACATCCAATTCCAGTTATGATATGCAGTTGAATGTATATAAAATCAGTCAATAAAAATGGGATAAAAAGGATAGATATCTTTCAACTTGCAAGCTAATACGATTGTCTGTCGCATGTCAGACTAACTCGAAACGCCCCCATTCAACTGTTCAGATCACACGGAGTATCCTCTGTTATTGTCTGTACAATTACTGAATAATTTGCTTTCACATGATTTCGAAACTCTGTACTGGTTGTCACCTCAGGGTTTTTACTGCTTTGAGGCAGAATTCAGAATTCCATGGAATATCCTCTAGGCTGAATAAATACACTTATATGAAAGCTCACAATTTCGTAATTTGGAAATCAGAAAATCAGAGTATAATCACAGAAGTTCAGTTGTCATCGAAAGTAACGATGTGATGCGAATTATTTGCATAATTTATTTTCTACTGGCCTGTCTTAGAGGAATTAAATGCAAAATGTCCAATCACATCCTCGATCATCTGGCAGAGATAGGAATCTTTGTTAAGGAATGTTTTTCCGGAAATGCAAGCATGTCATCACCTTTCACACACAATCTTTGTAGAGGATAGAGTTCCTCCTCCTATTAGTCTTAGTTCTCGAAAACCACTTCAGAGAAGAACGCGTCGTTAGTCACCATATTCTAAATATATGATCTTCAGGTCCGCAATCCATGTGACTCTTGACTTTGGAAGGATTTGGAAAGTCTGGAAATCATAATCCAAGAACTTCACTGGGGCTTAAAGACAGCATTTAACGATATGTCCATAATTCTTCCCTGAAGACACTACATTCAAGTATACAAAATACTATCTAACGATTCCAGATGGAGCTGAAACCCATAGTCGCCAGACGGAAATGTTTTGTTGTAATAAAATTTGTTAATTAAACATGAAATGCCATCTTATGGCTAAATTTTTGGTCAATTTTTACTCGCTCAAATAAATTCCAATCACTTTATTATGTTCTATACATAATTTCTCAATTTTCTGAATAATAATATCATGTGCGGGTAGTTTAATTATGAATATCTTGTATATTACCTGGTTAAAGCAGAATCAGGAGCCTAAAAGAGAAAATTGTAACGAAAAGGAATAAACAGAAGACAAATCGATTTAAATTATAGTAGAATAAAAAGAGAATAAAACAAAAGCAAATCAGATTAATGTTGTCAGATTCTTTTTAAAATGTGAAACCATTAAAAGAAAAAAATGTTTCCTTTATTGCTTTACATTACAATATTTTTAAATGCACTTTGAAAATAATATAATTTTCGATAGATTTTGAAAATAATTATTATATTGTTGAAGCGATTGCATTCGCATTAAAATTACAGTTATTCTATTATGGCGATGCGTTGGAGCCGATTGTATTATGATACTTTTTGTGTCAAGCGCTATGTTTACTTATTTTTACATATGTAAAGATTTTAACGAATCTGGCACTAGGTGTGTACATGTTTTTTTAAATTTCGTAATAAATTTAACTACCTCGTCTTTCTTACTGCTTAACACTTTCCGGTAAAATGACGAGTCTAGCTCGTCATTGGTTTTTCATGCCATATCGCAGCATGATGAGATACACTAGTCATGCATACTGTTGAATATGATAATTCCATTCTCCATAATGGTTATTCCATAAAAATTAAATGATTATTTCTTGCACACTTTTTCATTATTAAATCGTACCAGAAGGGGTTGATATTTCATTTCTATCGACGCACAAATTAACCCTTAGAGCTCTGAAAAGTAATTCGATGCATAATTATTTTTCTAATACAAGAACTTGCTTATTTCCACGAAATAAATATATAGGGGTATTAATTTATATAATTGTAAATAAATGTACATAATTCATTAAGTTGAATCACTCTGAAAACATTTTTTAGTCGTTTTTAACAATCAAAATTGCAAAATAAAAGTCAAGATGGTGCAACATCTTGAATTGTGAATTTTATATACCATTCGGGTGTAAAGAGCAAATTTTTGATGGGATTCAGAAGCTAAACTATTACATATGTACACACTGCAACAATGTATAAATATAATAGCACGTTCACATATTGTCTTGATATCTTACGATTATATGGCTTTGAAGTAATACAACGTATATACTTATATAATTTTGTCTATCAAATATCAATTATATAATAATTTTATCCAGAGTGCATAGAGTTAATTAAGTGGTAAATTAATTATTTGTGGTGTTTGAAATTATTATGTGAAAAACGAATTTATGTTTAACTATGCGATGGAAGAAAATATTTGAAGTCGGGAACTCTACATTTTCCTCAACCGAATGAATCAACTTACACATAAATTATAATGAGAATAACTTGATGATTATGCATCAAAATATATTAAAATATGGTTAAAAATTACACTTCTTAATACTAAAGACAAATATCAATTTACTTGAAAGAGTAAACATAATATACATAATAGCAAGTTCAACTTTTGTGGTAATTTTTATTTCGACAAAATCTATTTCAAAATAAATATACAAAATTTTATCCTACTCACAAAACCATTGCATTGTAAATGCACTCGATTTCGAGTTCCATTAACAATATATTTACTTCAGATCCAAAACTGAAAGCAATAAAATAAAACGTGAGATGGAATGGAAAATGTAGTTAAAACTCCAATTTCATTAGAGCTCGAAGTAATGCATCGAAACATTACATTACTCAACAGATGAGAAAACCTACCCATGCTGTAGAACTTTGATTAGGTAATGCAAACCGTGTTTACGTTAATGAGCAGGAGATTTGATTTCAAAGTGTCGCACAAAATGTCAATGAAATTATGGAAGACCCATTAGCTCAAAGCTAATGGATATGATGCCTCGCCTGGCTGATTGAAGCCAGCAAATGACCAATGAAAGCAATATCTCTCTACAGTTTTGTGTTTATATATGTTTCTTTGATGCTATCGTAAATGTCGTTAGCTTGACTAAAATACACCTAAGGATTTGGCCGTTGAATTGACGAATATTTCTAATTTATTTTCGAGCATGTTTGGATGGGCGAAGGTATTTGATAAGATTTCAAATGGAAAAATAAATTGCTTAATTAACTTTTCAGTGCTGTATTTTAGTATAGTAATTTTTAAAACGAATAGCGTAGTAGAATTTTCCGTTTCGATTTCAGCACTTTGATTAGTTCTATGATGTTTTGCCCAATTGAGGTGCTTTTTAGTGATACATCAAAGTTTAATAATTAAAAAATCTACTATTATTAAAATACCAAAAAAAAAAAAAAACGTTATGCGTAATTGATTCAACTGATATAAAAATAAAGATTATCAACTAAGGGATACAAGTTTATAAACATAAGGTATTGTAGTGATCTTTATAAGAATTGTTGCAGAGCCATTCTGAGTGTTTTATAAAAGTATACCATGCGAGATCCTTCTATACTTATAATAAAGCTTAATGTGTGTGTGTGTGTGTGTGTGTGTTAGCGCTCTACAGGTCAGATCGTTGGACCTACAGCTACCAAATTTGGTACATGCATACCTTGGAGGTTGGGAATGTGCACCTCGGAGCCCTTTTTTCGAATTTTTAATTTGAAATAACTAAATTTTAAGCGAAATTATTTCGACGTTTTTCAGCTATACATTCCGAAAATATTATCGCACAAACATGATTTTTACATAAATTTAAAGATAAAAAATTAGCTTTCTAATGGTATCAGTGTTTTAATGTATAATTTAAGCCTCTATTTTTAACGAATTTTTAAAGAAATATTTTGAACATGTTTTTTTGAGCACGTGAATGGATAAATTAAAAGAAAACAATGACGGAAGTTCAAATAATAAAAAAAAATCTATCATCGTAAATCAAGTCTAAAGAAATGATACTTTGGCCATGTGACTGGATAAAATAACATAAACATAAAATGTGATATTTTCTAAAAAAATAAATGCAAAGCCAAGGTTTCTGTAATCGTTTGCAACATCTAAATCATTTATTCTACAAATCTTCTTTATTTATGGTAAACCTGATTGAATTTAGATAGGATATGTATTGAAATCCCGACTTAATGGCATATTTCTATAATCGTTTCCAATATCTGAATCATTATTCAATATTTTTTCCATTATAAAATGTGATAGTTTTTTAAAAAATAAATGCAAAGCCAAAGTTTCTATAATCGTTTGCAACATCTAAATCATTTATTCAATATTTTTTTTTTCCTTTTTCGCTTTCTTTAAAAAAACTTTTTTAATATTTTGGCAACATCACAAAAAAAAAACATTTTTAATTTCAGGCCAATCAATGCCCGGAATTACTTCAAGTCTAACGAATATGTGACTTAATTGAAAATTTTAAAACGCATTACTCATGGTGAACCAGTTGATCGCCAAAGGCGGCTAGTATTTTAATAAGTCGATCAGTTTAGTATCCCATTTCAGCACATTTTTTTATCGATCCTCATGTTAAAGATTTGAGATATTTTCAACTTTTAACTTAATATTTAGTCATGCTTTATCTGGCAGATGTACGATTAATTACGTTTTCAATAATTAGACAATGCTATGTCTGACAGAAAGTTATTTGCTATCTTGTGTTTTTTTCAATAAATAATATTTGTTTCTATTTTTATTTGTGAATACGTAAAATTGCATTTGTATATTTATATCATTATATTAAGAAGTTATATCATTTGCTAATATTATTATTCATTATTGTGTATCCGGCGGATACAGCATGATAATATTTGTTTGAAAAAACACTCAACTAACAGAGTGTTACTGATTTCTTGAAAATATATTATTTATTTATTTAACATTATTTAGAATTGTGGGCTCTCACATTTGCCCACAATGTTATTTAAGAGGATTCTTGTTGTTTATAATAATGTGATAAGCAAATAGGAAAATTTCAACTTGATAGCATATTAAAATTTTCTATGATTTCATAATGAAGTGCAGAATATTACAAAATATTAATTTGGATTAATAATATTCATTAAATATACATCCTTGCAGACCAGGCAACTTCCTAGTCAGCCTAATCTAAAAGAACACCACTTGTCATTATCTATTGCCATCACCTATACGCATATCTGCGGAACTAGTATATACAGAACTGAAAAGCCGTATTTGTCTCGATTTGTTTGCTTTTATATAATTGGTTATCAAGTTCTAATGTTTTATTCTAATTATTATATTAATTATGTAAAATAAACTCGTTTAATAAACTTTTGGGCTGATCGGCATTAAAAGTGATATAGGCGCAATCATTTGTTTTTGAGCTCTAAAATATATGGGATTTTAAAATTTTCAATGCCAAAATGCGTTATTAAACATGTTTAAAAAAGCTAATTTTTCATTGTCTCATAGTAATGAAGTATGCATTATAAAAATCTTTTAAATTCAAAATGGCTATGACTACAATTGTTACTGAAAAATGATATATTTTATTTTTATTAAATTATTTCGCACCAGATTTTTGTGATATAAAGATGTCATTAATAAGCAAATAAGCATTATTGAAAACAATTTTTATTCTTTATCAAAATATACAATTTAAGGGAATCTAAATTTGCAAAAGCCGTATAATAGATTTAGTTACTTTAAAAGAAATTTTTGATAATTTCAAATTAGCTTTTTTAAAGTTTTCTCCGGTGAAATATACTATTTTAACTTTTAAGGCAACTCATTTGTGTATTAAAATAGATTTAGAATATAAGACCGCAAAACTCATTATTATTTTTCTCCCAATTTCCGAAATTCTCCAAACTGGCAGCATTTATTTATGCAGCCATTATGCAGCATTTATTTAACTAAATAATATTTTTATGTAAGGAAATTTTGGAATATATCACAAAAAATAATTCAATAAAATCTATTGCATGGTTCAAATTTTAACATTTTGATCTTTTAAGTAATAATAAATCGTTTTAAAATCTCAACAATATATCCTTTGATTTTCAATGCTTGTTAGAGGATCAGGATTTTGCTAAAATATTTTTATCATTAATTTACTGAATAAGTATAAAATTATATTTGTTAAGTTCACATTAGTTGGTGCAAATTATTTATTAACTTATTGAATAATAAGTCATTGAAAGAGATACTTTCTTACAAACTAAACTATGTAAACCAAAGAATGAAAATGCGAAAGAAAATTGTTACAGAATCTATATAACGAAATCACATTAAAATTTATTGTTTATATATATATATATATATATAATAGCTTAATAATTGAAAAAAAGTGGTTACTGTTAGTTAGTTATATTAACGTCCCGTTTAAAGAAATACTAGGATTATTTTGTGGCGATAACATAATTTTAAACTGCTTTCAGATGACACTTGAGCTGGCACCCCCTTCACTTCAAACTCACACTCTACACTATTGGGAGTATGTTTGGCCCCAACGAATATAATGGGCACCATACCCGTTTGCACGACGATTCTTCAGTGGAATCAAAACCCTCCGCTTCCGGAACCGAGATCTTACCACCAAGCTACCCCACCGATTGGAAAAAGTGGTTAAAATCGATATAAACATTGGCAATAAATATTAAGATTTGAAAGAAACATTTAAAAATCATTTTTACGAAGTTAATCAAAAATATAAATTTGTTAGATTAGGTAATAAAACACGTACTTCATTTGATGCCGAATTGATTTACTATGGTATCTCAACATAACATAACTTAAAAAGTATTAATTTGTATTAAATTTCTGTAAACAAAAAAAATAACAACGAACTTTCTACACACATTCAAATTTAGAATATGCTATTTTCCGAAATGAAAAATGGTAAATAAAAGGTATTCGTTTGCTACAAACCAAGAAAGGAAAGAAAATAGAAGTTTCTTTAAAAACCGGTATAAAAATTTTATACCATTGATGGAAGTAAAAAAGAAAAAAAAAAAGCAAACCGCAAAGAAGTTAAAACATCAATGCAAATCTATACGTTTCTGTCGATAATATCTCGCTGTTTTCTTATCTCCGATCCAATAGAATAAATCACTGTCTCATATCGACATATAAACATCACGAAAAAGTAAAGAAAAAGAATCCATTGGCGTTCAAAAAAGCATTACGGAAAAACAGGAAAAATGAAAAAGAAACCACGCGGAGCTGTTCAATCATCACTTATCCATTTTAATGTGTTTGAGAAATGCTGTTTTTGTTTTTCATGGGAGTATTCGAAGTTCATTAACCGTGCATTTTATGTATTTTTATCAAGGGGTTCTTTTTTTTTCTTTGATTCAAACTTTGGACCCAAAGCATAAATAATGATGACATATGCCATGAAAGTAAACGATTGATGCTGAATTCCAAGCTAAGTTTTGCTATTATGTTACTAAACAAAAAAATGAGAATAAATTGAATGTATAATTATCTCTTACGATTAACATTAATTATAAACATGAAAGTATGTGTGATTCTTTGATCTTAAATTATTTAAGTTTTGTCTGTAACTTGAAACAAGACGGAAATATATACATTTATGGATACATAAATCATAATCTGAAAAAAAATTGGTACTTGTGGAAAGTATGGTCCTCAGGTTTTACTATCAAATGAGTGAGAAATATCACTTAGATGGTTATATTATGCATAATAGAGGTTAGGAATAATTTGAAAGTTGTGAAGTAAACTGGGGTTATAAATATTCACAGCTACCGCAATTAAATGATAAATTTTTATGCTGTAAAAATTAATCTGAAATTGTGTTAATCATTATTTGACATAATTTCTTACACGAAAAAAGTTTCATTGGTAAAAAAAGCCACGGATCTTCATATATTAAAAGTAATTAAAGTTTAATTAGACTATTTAATATTGTTTTTTTGCCCTTTAGTAAAAACATGAAATGAATTATAGTAACAAAACTGATATATCATACATTCATAAATAAACTGGAGTTATTAATATCTATAAGAACGAAAAAGAATTTGTATGTTGTCAAATTAATTTGAAAAAATCTTTTTAATCTTTATTCGACAGAATTTCTCATGCAAAAAAATCTCACTGATGAAAAAAAGCCATGAATTTTCACAAATTAAATATAATAAAAGTTTAACTAAACTATTTAATGATGTTGTATTTGTTTATTTTTTATAGCTTAGTAAAACGATATAAAATGAATTACAGTAAATAGGATTGATATTTCATATATTACTCGGTATTTGTAAATATTATAACTGGAGTTATTAATGTCTTCAAATACCGAAAAAAAGTAAAAGAATTTGAATGCAGAAATATTTTCTTTAATTATTAATCGCAATAACTTTTAATGTAAAAAATTTCATTAATCAAAAAAGCAACATATCTTTACACATTAAATGTAATTAAAACTAGACGATTTGATAATATTGTGTTTTCTGCCATTTAGTAAAAAGATTAAAATGAATTATAGTAGCTGGATTTTATATATCTGAGAAAAAACCAAATTTCTATTAAAATATTTACTAAAATGCAAATTGAGTTCCGGATTTTCAAGTTGAAAATTGTCTATAACCACTATGCTGAGAAGGTACTGCGATGAAATTGATTAAAAAATTTTATTTTTCAATTTACTAAATACGTTTTTAAAAATTACAAGCTATTTGAATGACATGAAATTGCATTAATACTGACATTTAATTATAATTTGTCAATCTATTGCTAATATTTATATATATTTCATTCGGATCACTTAATGATTAGAATATCTGCATAATGGAGCATTTGCTTTAATACTATGTACAAATGAGGATGCAAGACGGGCAGAATGTAAAAAAAAACCCATATACTTATTTATTAAAAAAATAAAAATATATATTAAATCATTACTATGTCAAAAATGTGTTGAAATATGAAACTAAATTACTTATTCAATGAAATGACTATCTTATTATTGGGTCGTTCGGAAATTCGTTTTTTCCTGACAAAGGATTTAATTGCCTTTTTCGCACCCAATTTCATACTTAAACCGCAAAATCATTTTATGTTTTAAGAGCTAATATAGCAAGGCTTGAGTGTGAAAAAGTGCAGCTGATTCTTCGCAGTAGTTTTTGGATGGTGCCCTTTTAAATATGGAGAGCAATAAACAGCATTTTCGTCATTTTTTTCTTTTTTGCTATATAAAAGGTAAAAATGCTGTTCAAGCCAGAAATAAATTAGCCAATATGTGTGGAGAAGATGTGTTAACAGTACATCAGTACCAGAACTGATTTGCAAAATTTTTCCTTCAAATGAGGAGGCCAAAAACCACCTCGATCAGTTTTTTTTACAGCAAAGACCAAAACTTTTATGAGCGTGTAATCATGTTACTACCAAAAATATGGCAAAAGGTATTAGACCAGAATGGCAATTTTATAATTTAATAAATAATTTATTCATTAAACGAAAATTTCTTTTCATTTTGACAAAAAAATACGAAATTACTTTCCGAACAACCCAATAAATGATAGCATAATGTATACGTTCTAGGGCTTCAAAAAGCTCAAATATGCCGATATTTGAAAATAATCAAAGACGATTGATGGAGACACATGGAAAAAGTAAAAATTAAATATTAAAAATTAATATTAAAGATTTTTTAACTCATGTTACAAATACCAAAATCATTGTGAGAAAATTTGTTTGTCCATCCGTCCGTAAAAAACTGACGATAATGATAAAATCAAGAGAGTTAGATTGATAAAAGATGCTTTTATTTAATGCTACAGTGCAGATATCAAATTTTTAGCAAAATCCAAGAAGGAGTTGACCAACTTTCAGAAATAATTTATAATTCCACAACACACAAACACCATAATTTGAAGAATCAAGAAAAAGAAAGACTCAAATATTTGAAATTTCTTGTGTGATTTTGCAATTATTTTTATAATTAGGGGACGTAGTTTGATTTTAAGCGACAGGAGAAATTTATCCAAATTAAATTTTCACTTTCTGGGGCTTGTATATTGATCCCATGCGAAATATAAAATACTAGAGATCCCACTTTAATAGTTATTCGGTAATTATGTTGTACTTAAATAACAACATACAAATGCATTTATTCGATAGCATGTAAGAAAATTTCAGGGATATCTGTCCCACTCACTTATGGAATGAAATGACTGATCCACCATACGAAATGTTTATTCCTGATTAAACTAATTTAGATCTAATGGAATGGAATATATCCATGAATTAATGCAGAACCCACATAAATTAATTTTATATTTGATGTTTTATACCTTAATAACTTCTGATAGCATCGTATCCAGATTTCTAATAATTCATATCAGTATAAATTTGCTCTAAAATATCTTCAAGGTATATAAGGAATATACAAGGTATATTCAACATTAGAATGCCCTTATATATTTTGTAAATGTTGTAGAGATACCCCAAAATGTCTTACTTATTACCGACTAGCCGCCTTTGGCGACCAGCTGGTACGCCATGAGTAATGCATTCTAAAATTTTAAATTTAGTCACATATTCATCAGCCTTGAAGTAATTCCGGGCATTGATTGGCCTGAAATTAAAAATGTTTTTTTTTTCGTGATGCTGCCAAAGTATTAAATATGTTTTTTTAAAGAAAGCGAAAAAGGAAAAAAAATGAAAAAATGATTTAGATATTGCAAACGATTATAGAAACCTTGGCTTTGCATTTATTTTTTTAGAAACTATCACATTTTATAATGGAAAAAAAATATTGAATTAATGATACAGGTATTCAAACGATTATGGAAATATGCCATTAAGTTGGGATTTCAATGCATATCCTGTCTAAATTAAATCAGGTTTACCATAAATATAGAAGATTTGTTGAATAAAGGTTTAGATATTGCAAACTATTAAAGAAACCTTTCCGTTGCATTTGTTTTTTAAGAAAATATCACATTTTATGTTTATTTTATTTTATCCAGTCACGTGCAAAAAGTATCATTTCTTTAGACTTGATTTACGATGATAGTTTTTTTATTATTATTATTTGAACTTCTGTCATTGTTTTCTTTTATTTTATCCAGTCACGTGCTAAAAAAACATGGTTAAAATATTTTTTTTAAAATTTGTTGAAAATAGAGTCTTAAGTTATACATTCAAACACTGATACCATTAGAAGGCTAATTTTTTAATCTTTAAATTGATGTAAAAATCATGTTTGTGCGATGATATTATCGTAGGTTATAGCGGAAAAACGTCGGAATTCTACTTAAATGTCCTGGCACAGGCGTTGTGCAAGTGAAGGTCATCTTCTAACTAGTTAAAGTCAGATTTCTGCCCTGATTTGGGTGCTCAGGGCTACAACACCTGCAGAAGCACTCCTCTTCCTCAATCTCTAGGATTTGGTTTGAATTGGAGTTCAATCCAAGGGGAATAAGCAGCAAAACACCATAACATATTTACCATAAAAATTGTGTGAGTGTGGATTTTATACATTATTTTACAGACAGATTAAATTCAACAGTTGACTCAGAAATACAGTCATAATCACACTGTCAAAAATCGAATTTCATTGATTTAAGTTATTGAGTTTATGCATTAATATGCATGCAGACAAGAATATGGGCAGATGATCCTCCCCTTTCGGTGTATCCGATTCCGAATTTGATAGACATAAGCACTTTAGATGGTGAACCAGCATATTAAATTTTAGCTACTTGTATCTTTGCGAGTAGGTATTGAATAGTGGATCAGCCAGAAGCACTTTTGAATATATTTCACCCAAAATTTAATATAAAATTTAGTCTAAAGTCCATGTAAAGCTTTCCATCTGTCTGGCTTAAAGTATTTTGAAATTATCCTGCACATAGAAAGAGCGAGAGGCACAATACCAGAAATTTATATTTTGAATTCAAGGAAATCTGAAGCGTCGGGTTTCATCGAAATCTCTAGTTGGAATTTTTTGACGATTACTATAATTTGCTTATCCCAGATTTACAAGAAAAAATTAAGTTGTAAAAGAAGATTATTTGTATTGATTCGTTTCGTATTCTCCAATTATTTGCGTTTTATGTGAAATATATAATTTGCACATCAAATACGAAAATTTTTGTCATGGACATGCTTAAGTGTATTATCTACTTTTTTACATTGTTATATGTATGAAATATAGCAAATTCTTCAGATAAAAGTTATTAAAAAATTGGAAAGTTAAACATGTATATTCTTGGTTTTTCTGTCTCTTTGAAATGTCATAAATCTGTATAATACAAGTTTTAAAAAATATAATAGTTTTTCTTTTCGGTTTTAACAAGCATTTTCTTCAAGCTGACTTTCCTGTTTTTGAAAATCAACAATATCTCATCTGTTCTCTTGTGCAATCTGCGTACTTTAAGAAAACAAGGCACCACTGAGAATTCCCGTTCGTTCCAATAATGACGCATTTTATGGGATGTAAAGAGTGATCGATCGACGCATTTTCCTGTTTACTTTGCTTCTCGACATGTGTCGGATTGCATTTCCATTTATATTTACGTCATCCTTCTTCCAACGTCAAACCGGATTAAGCTTTCTTCTCGTTGCACAGCATTTACGAATTGACGTAGGATTTTTTTTCTCGTGCTTTTGTAAGACATATCCTAATTGCATTCTTTTACATTGGAATTCCCATATGTCAGATCAATGACGTATTCAAAATTGTGAGAATTTTGGTAAAAAAGATGAAATTAGAATGGTTATACTGTAACAATAAAAAATGGCAGCCATGTTCGTTTTTCATACTTCTCTGATACTAAGCCGTTGTATAAACATATTTTTGAAAGGATGAAAATTGCAGTAACGTGAGTTATATATTGTTTTCGAAATGGGAATAAAATTTTAAATAGAATTTTTCATATAATGATTATTTCAATTAAAATGTTGGTATCAGGTTTCCACTCATATAAAAATAAATGAATTTGGAAATTGAATTATAAAAATAACTTGCCTACATTTCCGAATTTGTATCATGTCTCGAATTTGAACAGCATAATGATTTGCATCTTATAATAAAGTGTAAACAAACCTACCAAATTCTATTTTACTTCTATTTACGTCACTAGTTCAGATAACCACTTCATTCCTCATTAAAATACTGTGTCTGATAACTCTTAGACATTTTGCTAGATTAATGTATCTCAGTGTGAGATCTGTTGATTACGCATTGTATGTCCAAGTGATACTCCAATTAACGGCTGCATTTGAAGCGTTTAACAAGCTGTAAATTAAATAGCAGATGCGATGTGTTACTTTATACCCTACAAGACATATGCTATTCACTATGTTTCCTTGAAAAATAAAAAGTTGAGAGTTTAAATTTGAAAAAAAAAAACTAGTGAAATTTATCATTAAATCATCATTAGTGCATATACAGAGATCTCTATAGGTGCCTAAGTAATAAAACTATCTTGAAATAAAATTTTAACATCCATTTTGGAATATAGGGAAAAAATGTCATTATTCATAAATATTCTTTTCGGTAATTTTGCAATGTGTTCAAGAATTCTCGGACATTCTTTATGAAACTATTTAATGGGATTATATTTATCAATCAGATATCCGTAGATGATATGCAAATATTTTAGGTCGAGTAGAGCTATAGACTTTACTGTAACTACAAGTACTACGGATAGATATAATGGATCAATCCTATTCGACTAGATGTAAATCTTAGGCGACGTATATATTTTCGATGGATTAAACTGAAGAGCGTAATCAGTTACTTAGCATATAAATTTACTATGAGTTTTCTGATTTATCAATTATGATAATGCCTTATCACTATTGAAATAGTGTGGTGTATAGTAAATATATATAAAATACAGGGTGTTTATAATTAAAGTTCCACTTCTTAATGGTCATAAAAGGAAAACTACTAGACGAAATGTTATCAAACTTGCTAATAGTTTAAAGAAGATCATGGAAATTTTTTCCCGTCCATAATAATACATAAAAGTTCAAAAATTCAACAACAAGAAAAAATAGTACTGTATGCAATATTTTTAGGTAAAATGTATTTAATCGACTATGAAACTTGTTATAAAGCTTGTTCAATGTTTCTTCCTTTTGAAATCAAATCGCAAGGTTTCTGAAACGAAGTTAAATCGAATTACTGTATTCTCAACTGTAGATCTTAGCATATCAGAAGGAATGTTACAAAGAGGTAAAACAAATATTTGTCAATCTATTGCATTCATAATAATATTTTACGAGAAAAGTACGGTCTAGCATTGTCGATTCGTAATAATGAGAACTTTGATAAACATGCTCACTTTAATCTGGAAAACCAGATTAGATGTAAAGTGCATCTGCATTTGCATTTTCCTGCCGTAAGCCAATAAAAAGTCATTGAACTTTTGTATAACCCCAAGGATAGTTTCGTTTCAGAAACGATTAAGCACATTTTAAGCCGATGTTTTTGTCTTTTTTTGTTTAGCTATATCTCACAGAGCGCTATTTCCCTCCTTGTGGCGAGTTTTTGAACTTTTTATTTTTTTATCTGAAAAGAAATTTGCATGGCCTCCTTTAAACAACTGATAAATTTCATAACAATGGGCTCAGTAGTTTCCCTTTTATGATCATTTCAAAGTGGAAGTTTAATTATTACACCCTGTAGATCGTTTACAATCAAAGTTCTTAGATTAGTTTTGTTAGTTTAGTTTAGTTATATTAACATCCCGTTTAAAGCAACACGAGGGCTATTTTGGGACGGACCTCGTAATTTTGAACCAAGATCAAATGACGCAAAGTTCTTAGAAAAGAAAGGGATGATGAGATGGTAATCTGTTTTCAGTTGAATCTAATTTTTAGCCTGCTATTGAATTCAATAAACCACAATAGTATTATAGGTTCAATTTGCACCAAAAATTAAAGAACTCATCTAAATAATTAATTAGACTGCTATTTGAGTTTTGGAAAATTGATTTAATATAAAAAAGAGTTCACAGAACAAATGATTTTTATGGATTCTGCGCAGTTTGTTTGTCGAGTAATAACAATTTTTAATGGAATAATTATTTTTCAGCTTAAAATTATGATAATTTGTTGTCCTCAGAACGAAAGTACGATAAATTATTTAACCAATGAATCACCCCTTCTTGAATTTTATGTTGATTTTCGTATATTTTTTAAATGATAAGAAATTTTAATATTAAGAAAATCTTCTTTTTCACTTTTATATGAAAATCTTTTTGAGTATAAGTTTGATGTCTTATGCCAAGGGTGTTAAAATTCTGTTTCCTTGGATTAAGTAAATGTGGTATTCCTTCTATATAGATTTGCAGTTTCCGTGCTTGTATTAGGCAACATAATTAATTTATAATGACATATTTTTTATAATGGTTTAAGAAAATAATGATTCGGCTTAGGGTTTTGGAAGCCTCAAAATTCAGCGGTAAAAAATAAAATGAAGGGGTAGTAAGATGTTATATTTTGAAGAAACACAAAGAAGAAATCAATCTATATAATTTTTTAAATTTAAGTACTCAATTTTCGTACTAGGTAAAGAAAATTTTCTAACTTTCAGTAAATTTCAGATCCAAAAAAAGTAAAGAAAACACCTTTTTAGAAGTTTGCGATTGCGTAATTCTATTGTAGTAGAATGATCATTTCAAAGTTTTGAACTTCTTTCGACGAGAAAGAATAGATATGTTCCCGAGAAATTGTTTTGGAATTATATATAATTCTTTTAAACTTTCATTTTAAACTATTCTACTGGGCAAAGAAAATGACGGATTTTACCATCCATCCCAAAATTTCCATCGATTTTAAGATGAAGAAAAAAGCCACAACTTTTGTAAAAAAGTGATTGATTTCGTAATGCAAAAGTAGTCACGTGATCATTCCAAACCAGTTTTTAAACTTATTTTTCGTAAAAAAAAAAAAAAAAAAAAAAAAAAAAAAAAAAAAAAAAAAAAAAAACTCTGTTCCTGATGAATAGTTTTGGAGTTCGGACGATTTCGAATGGAAATAAACTATTGTTTTTTTAAATATCGACGCATACGTAATCTGCTAGTCACATGATTGCTTGCAACCTGTTAAAACTGATTTCTTACGAAAAAAAATATTCTGGTGATAAAAAATTTTAAAATTCGATTAGATGAGAAAAGAATAATACTCTAACATGATAAAGTAAAATATGCAATAGCAGATGTCAATTTATTCTTTTTTTGTTTTATGGCTTTCATATAAATAAAAAGCACAGAATTTACAAACAGTACGGAATTTTAAATAATTCACACGCATTTGATAAACTCTAGATGCCATATTTTTAAACTTAAAATCTAATTCTTAATTGAGGAATTGGGCTACCTTTTCCTATGAATTTTTTGTGCTCATCAACAGTGAACAAATACAAATGTAAATCTTTCTTTCAAAGTAATTTTACATGTGAAGATTCATAAACTCCACGAAGTCAAATTTCTTGACAAATCTTGAGAAATATAATGTTTTTCCTTTCTATAACACTTCAATTAGAAAGAATAAGAATTTAAAAATAACTATTAAAATTAAAACAGGGAAAAAATTCGAACTCCTTCATCAAAAACTAATGCATATAAAACTACACAAATACTTATAAGTAATGCGAAGAAAATTTGGCAGCAATTTATTTAAATGTAAGGAGATCCCAACTCATCAACTCATATTTGAGTTGGGAAAGAGTGAAAATGAATACTCAGAAATTGCAAGTAGTAGTTCTAAACTGAAGGATAATTAGGACTCGATTCTTAAAGAGTTTAGGAATGCTGATTTATAAATTATTAGAGTACTTGGGATTCATAAGTATGTTTAATAAGGGAAAAGTAACCTCAGAAGACATATAAATCAATGCTTACATTGGGAACCTTCTTTGTTCAACAGCAAATGTCCCGAAGAAATGAGCTTAATTCTACAGCATAGGTTAATTTTCTTTGCTAATGAGTACCATGTAGTCATGTGCTGCTTATCCATTGTGATTCAGTAATGGCTAATTAGAGACTAGGGGGTGGGCAAGTCTGAAAGTTGTGATGTTAATTTCATTTGATATTTCTTAAAAATGTTTATTACTCGAGATACCCGATATTTCATTTTCAATAAATATTATTAACAGATGAGACATATTTGTATTTTTGTGTCAGATACAGTAAATACTATGCATCATATCGAGAGATGATATATAACAGTTTTTATTGGTGTTTAATTACAGTATATTATCATCGCATATATCTGTAATTTAAATATTTTATTCGTATAAATTATTGATAAATATTAAGTAATTTGTGTTTGTTTAAGAATCAATAAGCTAATAAATACAAATATATTTTTATTATTAAATACAGCAGATATTTGAAACTTTTCCAATCAAAAATACAAAAAATATTAACTATAAATTAAAAGAATATCCAGGTATTCTAATAATGGACAATAAAGGATTATTTCTCTTTATTTAGACAACGTTAGCAAACAACTGCTTTTCTGGAAATTTTAGTTATATTTAACTTCGGTAAAATTATTTAAATAAAACTACATTTCCATGATTCTATCAAACTATCAAACATAAAAGTATTATTATTTTAATAATTTTACATAAGTTATTTTCACTGTCATAATGAATTTTATAATGGAGGCAAATTCTACTAAGTACTATCAAATCTGGTTCATCCCTAAATTTAAACGTATTCGTTCTTTAAGCACTTATA
The DNA here is from genome assembly GCA_026543055.1 of Argiope trifasciata. Taxonomy (NCBI): domain Eukaryota; kingdom Metazoa; phylum Arthropoda; class Arachnida; order Araneae; family Araneidae; genus Argiope; species Argiope trifasciata. Next base: position 953,324 of record JAPMOQ010055343.1, on the reverse strand, counting down.
TATTAAAAATAATGCTTCTTTGCTTTCAACAATGGAAGAATACCACTCAATCAAATATTTGGTGAATGAAAGGAAATAATTTTGACTTCATTTATAATAATGAAAATATTTGAGGTGAAAATTAAAAATTAATTAAATAATTAGACTAAGGAAGTTAACAACGAATAAATTGGCATCATTTAAAACATTTTTTATTTTAAAGTGGCCAGTTATTTAAAAATGAACTATTGTTATTATAACTTAAGGTGTATTAATTAAATTATTTTAATTAAAGTGGTTATTATTATTTTAAATTGGTTTTAAAATAGTTTTTGCACAGAGATATATTTAAATTTGTACAAGTAAATATGAAAATTAGTCTTACTATAAAATTAATTAAAACTAAAAAAAAAGCCTTCTGATGTGTGTATTCCTCCAGATCAAAGAATATTTGGACCATATTTGGAGCTGTGGCTGTGTTCAAACGGTATGGCTGAAGAGCACCAGCCTTCATTTTTTTATAAGGATTTATATTCAAAATAATTCAAAGCAAATCCAAAAGTGGGAAATATGAATCATGAATTTTTGAATTTAAAAAAATTATGCAAATTATATTTTAAGGATTCTCAGATGAGGTAACTAAAAGGACTTTGAGCAAATTTGTTAATATTAGAAAAAATCACACTTATCTTTTAAATCATGCTATGTATTCTTATCCATAAATTTATTCATAAACTTTATAATAATAATAGCTTCTAAAAAGTTGAATGCTAGGAAAAAATGCTTTTTCAACTAATGATTTTGATTTTCTAGGAATCTTATTTTACATTATAATTATTAATATATATATTTGAGACAAGTGTTTCTGATTTCATTTCCAAACTGTCCCACGCACAAAATACTAGTAAATGTAAATTCTAATGTTTTCATTTTTTTCAAATGAAAAAATATGTGTATCTTTAAATCAGAGAGCATAAAAAACAGTGCGTTTATTCAAAATATCATAATTCATAATGAAACAGTAATATTATTTATCATAAATCTTTAGTGAATTCTGAAAATTGTCAACTTAATACTTATTAATGTTTAATTAAAAATACTGTGATGTTAAATCAGACATGTTTATTATATTATTTCCGATATTTTATTTTTCTAAAAGAAGAAAATTTTCATCTTAAAAATTGTATTTATTTAACAAATGATAACGATTTTTATTCATACGAAACGTTTTCAAATTTTTATTGAAACATTTATCACTATCAAAACTAGAAGCTTGCATCTTATTACTAAACAGCTAAAATAAACTTGCCCGTATTATAACTTTCTCATTTCCTGTATCCAAACTTTTCCAAAACTTTTAGAATATACATAGCAATAATTTCAGAAATGTCTGTGTAACAGTTGAATGGCGTGTTTCCATTAACGCCATTACAGTTTTGAGACTATATGTCTTCCGTGCAAATGGGGACTACCCTTCTGATAGAGTCGTTTATGATTTTGTTGTAAAAGCATGTCCTTGTCACGACCATTAGGTCTGGAACTTTACTATAATTTAAAGTCAGAATAAATGTCATAAAATACTGTAAGGCTGTTATTTGTAACTTTTAGGTCGGGAGTAAAAGCATTATGTCTTAAAGCCCCTGACTTCTGGATGAATTATTCCAAACTTTGACTCCTGTTTCTGAATATTAACATGATTTGTTAGTGTTAAAGTCAGATGATGAGGAAAGTTCCTGAAATGGAATGGCATTTTTCACTCAATTACTAAAAATCAAGCAAGCAAACCGGGTAATTCTACTGTCTACATTTAATGGGGGACACTTTTGTCCATTAATAAATAAACAAAACTTCGTCAACAATAAACATGACATCTTTTGTTAATAAACAGTGATGGAATTATAAACGTGTTTGTGCATTTACTGGAGTGATTGAATTGCAAAACAAATCACCACCTTTCTAAGCTTTCAAAAAGCAAATGGATGATCATAGATCCATTGCCATGCTTTAAATTTATATGAAATAATTTAAATTAAAATCTAGTTAATCAAATTTAGGTGTTAATTTAAGCAATTAATTTTGGTGTACATTATTTAAAGAACCAATAAATGTTTATATCAGTTACAAATAAAGCACACATTATATTCAGCAAGCGGATGCTATTTTTCATAAGCGATGTTCTAAATTAATTTATTATTTTGCTTCTTTTTTCCCTGAAAACAATTCAATGATTTTGAAAATATATGAAAATCTATTACAATTAATTAACTAATTTTAATGGTATTCGAGTATAATTAAATTCTATTCCAATGACTTATAAAATATAAAAAGGGACTCTTGCAACTTTATATTGTTTTGGAATATTAATATAGTGTTTCTTTTAACTGTAGAATTCGAAAACGAATTTCATTATACTCGTTTAACTGTATATTAAAACCAAAGGAATTAGATGTACATTAAAATCAAATATATTAATAAAAATGTTGATTTGTGATGTCTGTGATAGTGATAAGTATCTTTTAAAAGATAAAAGTCGATAGGTTTTAGTACTTTATTAAGCTTGAAATAGTTAAAAAATAATAAAAATCTGGCATGCTTGTAAAATTTATGTTCTTTCTATTATAAAATATTTAACGAACTGAAATAAAAATTAATTATTTTTTCAAAACGTTAGCTTGTAGGTAAAAAATCCCTTAAGGAATTCAGTCAAAACAATTCCTAATTATTAGGTTGGTGCGTATGAAATGTCGGATTCTCTTTACATGC
>JAPMOQ010055343.1:922381-950182 GCA_026543055.1 Argiope trifasciata | reverse complement strand
CAATCACTTAAGAATCCGACATTTCATACGCACCAACCTAATACAATTATAAATGGGTAAAATATGGGCTATTATATGTGAAAAATATCTAATCGCTTAAGTTTGTTTGGCGCAAGATTTTACACTGCATCTGTAATTGTATTATATCAATGTAAAAGAATAACAATACACTATCGCGGCATTCGAAGATCCAAAATTATCAAACATACTGAATGAAATTTAAAGAATCAATTCCAATGGGTTTCAAGAACGTGATAAATTGAGTATGATAATCTGTTTTTACAAATTAGTTCAGATAACAAAATTATGTTTCAGAAAACTAAAAAAAGAACTTTATTTAAAAATGGTAAAATAGGAAAATTTAAATTCGATCACAAAAGGTAAACATATTTAATACATTTGAATATATCCCCTAAGATAAAGAGATTTAATATATTTGAATTGCGATATAAACATATTTTTATCTCATAATGATGTAGAATTATTATGTAAATGTTTTCCAGTGATATTTTATTTTCGCATTCTAAATTTGGAAAAAAATGACTTTACTAAATGATCGCAAGTGATTTAATTAATTATTGCTGTGACTAAATTGATTGCGTCACTATCATGAGAATCAGAACAGAGAATGAATGCTTAGTGTCAGTATCAATTGGTGAAAAATTATTGTAGAAACCCCATATGAGTTTCTAAATGAGACTAAAGTTTCCGCTGATTTGAATCTCCTTGTGTTTGGATCACTTGACCTAAAATAAAGATATCCAATTGATTTGAAATTGTCTTCCAGCCACGAAGAATGATCTTTCGGAGATTTTCTTCAATACTTCACAAAATCTGTTATCTCCTTTATCTTCCCCCTCCCAGCATAAAAAAAATAGAAGAGCTTGAGAAAGGCTGAGAAGTCAATTGTGCGCTAATTTTTCTTTTCAGAAAATGCGTATGAAAACTATGCTAAATAAAAAAACTACTAAAATATGGAAGAAAAACTAAACGCGGAATTAGAAAGTATATTTTAACAGATTTTACCGAAATCTGGCATTGAGTCAGAATTTAATAAAAATATCCCAGAAATTTTATTCTCCTAAATCAATGGTAGAATAAATGATCTCATTTACATATATATATGAGTGTAAAGACTAACAGACGATCAATTCGATTAGGAATTGTATTAAAAATTCTTTATAGATCTGCCAATTAGATATTAAATCTGCGTGCAAAGCTTTATAAATATAGATCAATATTTTGATAACAGCATGACATTATTTAGATAGATATACAAACATCTTGTGAAGGAATTTATTCAAAATTTGATAAGAGTCTATAAAATTGGCTCAAGAATCAGATATATAGTTTAATCTGCATATTATTGCAGGTTTTCACATTATATTCCTAGACAGATTTAACTCCCAAAATATATCTTTAAATTCAGTGATGTCTGAAACAAAAAGACTCGTTAAATCCCGATATCAAAATTTTTGACGATTATATTACTTTTCGTATGTGAGAGGGTGAATATTGAATTAGAAAGAAATAATTGAATTTCTGTATTTATTTTACCATTACGATTTACGAATTTATTTTACGCGAAAAATATTTTTAAGTTTGAGAATAATTCACAAAGAAATGATTTTGGGTATTTATTCAAAGTAACATGAATTGACCCATCCCTCTTTGACTTTAAGCAGGAACCAGATATTTGTATTTGGTTCAACTCTGCATCCGAACTTTTTGTACCTCACTTCTTTTGATAGAGGCATCGTAAAAAGCAGTCATAGCTGGGAGGAACTCATCCTGATGACTAATAAAAAAGCTGGCTTTTTATGACTCTTGCTTCCAAAAGAGCAAAAAGCTGCCTCCTGCAACTCTATGCTTCAGGTTATGATTAGGTAAGCTGCTATTGCCCATTACAAAAAAGGATGGGTGAAAGTCGAGGGCACCGATCTTCCTGTGTCACGTTTTATCCATTATCTCTAATGTGAGATTTCATTACAGGAAGATGGTAATAAAAATTCCATATGGATAAGATGCCCCCTTTTTTACTTTATTTATCTGCAATTGCTTATCCTCGTGTAGGAAAATATTAGTACTGGTAGATAGATAACTTAGGAAAGTTTAGCGCACCTTCAAGGGGTTTCTCTTCTTTTTGATAAAAAATAAGAGGCATAGCATTTATACTCTTTTTCTTTTTGATATTCAAGTTGTTTGTTTGCTTCCAACTTCAGGTTTTATGCTTTTTTGTTATATACAAGGGAAAGTCAAAAAATAAAGGGACATTTGAAAAAAAGGTGCATTTATTCTCATGACAGAATATTGAAGTATACATTATTTTTCTATATAGCTACCTTAGATTCCAGCATGCTTTTCACAATAATTCTTTAATTCCATCGGTAAAAAGGTTTTCACGTTATATCTATACATTATAGAAAAGCATAACGAGTAACTAATTTTGCACCATATCAATGATTTCTTCATCTGTTTCAAATATTCTCTCCCCCTGGAGCTTCCTTGAATATTCCAAATTTATAAAAATCCCTAGGAACAATGTCTGGACAGTATGACGGGTGTTCCAGAACATCCAATTCCAAATTCTGTATTGTTTACTATCTATTTGGTAGAATTTATCCGAGCTATATTTTACTCTGGATGACACCTGTTTCACAAATTTCCATGGCGTTGGGATCGGATTGTAGGTTTACGAAACAAATTATACGAAACAAATTACAGTAGTTTTCACTGTTCCCAGTTTCGCTTCTTGGAATGGATGAACGGCTACTATGCTTTCCATGTCACAGAAGCGGTAGGATAACCATAGCGGCTGATTCTTGAGGTTCTTAACTTCTGTTGATGAGGGATATTGCATTCTACGAATAATTTCGACAGATATAAAATATTCCATAAACAAAAAGCAAATCACATCCCTCTTTTCCACCTTAGTGCATATTGGTAATGGAACTGCCATATATAACGGTCTGCTACATTCCAACTACTAATGTGGGAATAAGAGTGGCACGTTGCAGGGAAATATTGCCAACTGCAGTAATTCAGCACTAAGTGCTAGCAGTGTTACCAAATCCTTGAAAGAGACATTGCAAAAGTCACTTTATTTTTTGACTTTCCATAGCATTTTAGGCTGGCCCAATTTATAGGTAATATTTTGCTGCTGTGCCGTATAGAATGTATTTTTTTCAGAGAAATGATGGAAGCAATTATGATGTTGTTATTGTTGTTACTTATGACACTTAATAAACCAGTTGACGAACAGTCAGTGATTTAGGACGAGTGAGCAGTGGTTTCTGAGTGCAAAGTCCTGAGTACCCAAGGGTAGAAATCTGAATTCCAGCTTATAAGAAAATGATACTCACGCATTTGCTTGCACAACCCCGTTTTAAAATTGGGCTCGTTCACACTCCTCACATATAGAACAGAGGGTAGAGAATAATCCTGCCCGAACCAGGATTCTAACCCTGATACTTAGATTATGAAGCGGATACACTGCCCTTCGGCCAGGTCGATGGCATGAAGCAATTAAATAGATGAAGAAGTTGAGCTAGTCAAAAAATATCAAAAAAAGTAAACTGAAATCTATGTGTAGAACTATTCTGCATATGCTTTAAAATTTTCCTAAATACATTTCTTTCAAAGATATACAAGCGAAACGAAATTTTTTTCAGTAAAATTTACGACTATCCAAAATTAGGATTGAAATACCACAAAATACACAGAACTCCTGCCTCTTTGACAAATGCATTTTCCAATTTCTTCTGCTATGGCTAATGGTAAAAATGTTTTGATTCCCCACGTTACATTTTTAGCCAGTTATTTGGAAGCACCAAAAAAAAAAAAAAAAAGATAATGGCTCTTACTTCAACTTTCTCAATAGAGTTCACTGAATGTACTCTCAGTTGTGATTTAATGGTAATATGAACTGAACTGACATTGGATCCGAGCCATTAGACGATCTTCCCCAACTAAGGAGAAATATAGAAAGAATAAAAAAAATTATGAGTCTTTTTCAATGACTGTCCTGGTTTGGGTGTTAAGAACAGATTGAAATGTTCCATTATGTTTGGCTTTTGCAGTTTCTTATGTATTTTTTTATTTATAGCTAACCTACAAAAATGCTCTAATATAGAAGAAGAAAGTATTACTATATATTGGAGTCACAGGAATGATAAAAAAAACCCATCCCTCTTTTTATCTGTCTAACCATGATGAAAAAATGAAATATATTTTTGATTGGATCTTTAATTTAGGATTTTTTTCAATTTTCACCGGTATGTATTACTAAATCTTTTGTAATCTTTTAAGAAAAGTATTTCAAAAAATTCCATTTTATTCCATATAATTCCAGATTATATTCAAAAATAATTGTCCCTTAACCCTCCAAGCGGCGGAGACGTCTTTTTCTGGAAGGCACAAACCCTCCGAAACGGGCGTAACCGTGTTTTTTCGTTCTGTTCAGTTGTTTCCGAGACGGGCGCAAACGGTTTTTTCCTACTTTCAATTGAAGCGTCGAAAAGGGCGAAGACGTGTTTTTTCTTCTGTGCCGTTCCCCTCCGTTAATGACCTTCTTGTCAGTGATAGATTACTTTACGATAACCCCCTAAAGAGAACCGAGTAGAAGCACTTAGCGCTCATAAAAGAATTCCTTTTCGTTAAATGATTTAAGTAGGAAGTATATTTCATGTGGTTTTTAGAAACTTATGAGAAAAAAAATCTTCTCACTAAATTTTACTTACCAAAATAATAACTTACGAACACATTCCTTAGTAAAGCAAAATATTTCTAAATAGATTTTTACGTAAAATGTTGCTATTAAACAATTTTAAAATACGTCTAACGCCTTCAAAAGAATGACAAAAATAAAAATAATTTAAATAATTTATTTTATATATTTATTTAACTACTTTGCCTCAAAATTCATGACATGAATACGTTGACAAATTTTCAGTTAAGAAATAAAGACTGTCTGTTAAAATTTGATTTTTGATGTAAAAATGTTTCAATTTTCTTTTTCATTTATTTAAAAATACGGCATAAAGACTTGCAAGGAATTTCATGTTTTAATTTAATTATTTGTGTTTAAATTAATTTATTTTTTGTGTTTTATTTTATTTAATTCGCAGTAATGTAAATTTATATTATAGGTTCCGAATCAAAAGTTATAATATATTTATAATAGCCATATTGTAAAATTCTTTTTTTTTTTTTTTTTTTTTTTTTTTTTTGTAAATCGCGAGAAACGATAATCACAAAAAAATTAATTAGAAAACAGCTAGGAAACAAAATAAACAAAAAATTCATATAAACAGCCTGTCCTGCATTTATAAAATTTGGTACATAATTACTTCCTGACCAATAGATAATCACTAATTAGAATCTTTTTTAAATTTCTTATTTCTTATTTATTAAATCTTAATTTAAATTTAATCAAGCAGAAAAGCTTATTGGCAATTGTTGTGTCACATTAAAATTCAAAAGATTAACTTTCCTTAGACAAAATTTTCGTTTTCGGGACAATTTTTATTCAGGTTTTAAAAACAATTCAGAATTTTAGAAGTAATTTGTAACAATTCTTTTTTATAGAAATGAAATTGAAATCAATTTTGTTATTTTACCGTAACTTTCCGGCGTTACTTTCTACACGTTGAGAAAAAATATCTGCTTTGTTTAAACAGTAACTTCAGTTAAAATTTTTAAGAACTTTTTAATGGCTTATTTGAATAACACGATGTAAGAATCTTTCACATGATATGCCATAATTGATGAAATCAAGAATAACGACATCATTAAGACTTTGATGATGAATGAATGAATATTTTAATGAGCACTTTAAAATATTTAGGAAACTATTTTTTAAATGTGACATATGAGATACTTTATATACATTGCAACTAATCCCAATTTGAAATAATAATTTTCTAAAACTATTTAAAAATGTTTCTACAATTTCAAATGATATCATACTAATAGTTTCAAAATATTTGCAAAGATTAAATTTTGAAAAGAAAAAAAATCTTGCGTTTTAATGACTCATTCTGAAGTGTCATGAAGAAATAGGAATCGTCAGCGCAATGAATATAATCAAATGAACATTAGCTTGAAAATAGAAATAAAATGCTCAATGCAAATTAAGTTTTCACTACTTTATTGAATTTAATTTCGGATTTATACCTGATTCTGTTAGTGATTAATGTATATATTCTATACATTAATCACTATATTATTTCTGCATTCATTACGTTATTAATAAATCACTGAAATAAGCTGTAGATTTCTGAACAATATATAAATTAAACAAATATTATTTAAATATGAAAAACTTAGTCTCAAAAAGGCACTTTAATTTCTTCAAGATCAGATTCTTTGAATTAGAAAAACATTAAAAAAATTGTTTGAAGAATCAACCCAAAAATTTTAGTTGAATATTAGTAAAATTAATTTTGAAAGTTGCTTAGTTGCTACAAACATGCTCTTGTTATCATCTCCAATAGCCTTAATTTCGGTTTATATTCTGTTTTGCTTTGATATCATTTAGGAATATGACAAGTACGATATTACTTAATTTGGAACGTTCGATTCATACGCTTGCATATTCTGTAATTCAGAATTTTTAAAAAAATGTGCCTATTTGTTAACTCTGATATTTTCAAAGATAGATTCTAAGACGTATTGTGCTGAAGCGCTGAAAAGTGTTTTCTTGCCAAAAGTGATATTTGATTTAACAACAAAACTGTACTAAACTTGACAAATAACTTTTTATTCATAACAGGTAGAAATATATTAAATGATTTTTTTTAATTATATTTTTAAAAAATCACAATTTATTATTTTTTACAAAGGCGTTTTGATTTCATACAAATATTTAGATAACTAAGGCTATAAGACCTTTACATATAAAATAAATCACGGCTACTACTGTGAGTGAATTGCAATTAATATCGCTTCATATCTCACTAAAAACTGATTTCATCAATTGGAAATTTTCAAAAAAAAATTAGTGAAAAATTTCTTTTCTTTTCTTTCAATATCTTTTGAAAATTGTCTTTCATTTTGAGTTAGAAACAAAAATATCCTATTAATATTAAATGCAAGAACACCTTAAGTGATATTTTCCAACATTTATATAAATTCCAAAAGCTTTAAAATGCAGCTTTGTAAAGTTTGTCAAAGAATTATCGAATCATATGCTTCTCTATGAAAGAGCAACGACATTAATTGGTGTGATGTTTTAATTAAGATGTAAATTTTTCACCTCTCAGTGAAAAAGATATCTTAAATTACGTGTCTAAAAATAAATTTTTGGAAACACAAATTTTGAAAATTATATGCACTCGGAAAAAAGAATATTTATTCACATTAAATATTACTTATATTATATGCAGAAAAAATTTAAATGTGTAGCATGTCATCAGCTTTTTTATGTTTCTAAATGCTTTTCTTCTTTTATATATATATACTTTTAAGAAAAAAAAAACAATTAATAGCATAGTGTCTTTTGTAAAAATGTTGGAATAATGCAGATATGAGATAGTCAATCTAATTATATAAAAAAAAAATTAGTTCACAAATTTAAGACCTCTATGCAAAATATTTCTCCCTTTCAAAGATGTGAATTCATATCGCCGTTTAGTTCGAATTTACATATTGCTAATACGAAAAAAAAGTTGGTGAGTGAAGAATGGAGGGGAGGGAAGTGGTCATCAGTAAGATAAGATAACCAGATAGATTGCAAACCAGTCTCCCCACTGGGTTAATGGGAACCCTGCAGCTGAGAAAGAGGGGAAGTGAAAAATGCTCGTTTATTTTTCGGACACTGTCTCGTGTGAAGCTGATATTTTTTTGAAGCAACCTATTGACGGATGGAGGGAAATTTTTGACAAGCCAACTCAGAATAACTGGGCGCCCGGAGGGTTAATATAACTCTTGGTTAAAAATATTATACATCGCACTCAATCGTACGCTATATTACATTGTATTAAATCGTAATTTACTTATACTAATCCTGAAATAAGGCAATGGACTTCTCCAGTTTCAAATTTGAATAAAATGTGTTTACACAATAATTGCGAATCGTCTGCGTCACGTACAAATAACCTTTCTGGAATGAGAAAAAGTATTAGCCAATGACTTAAAAAGCATGCAAATTAAATAATAGATCCTTAATGATTTAATGTATGGTATGGTATGGCAAAAGAATATGGGTTCGAGAATAAATCCGAGGACTGAGCACAGAAATTGTAATAGATATGTTTGTGATTTAGTAATGAATTGTTCGCTGTAGTCTATCTATCATTTTTAGATAATTTTTGTCTTTTGTGGAAGTGAATTTATAAATGCTGTAGAGTTTATTATGAATATTTAGATAGGAAAAACTTGCATTAAAGAAATAATCTTTTTTTTTGATGAATTCTCTTTAAAGAACTAATTTTGAAGTACTTACTGTCGCATTCATCTGCAGGAAAAAAACACAATATTCCCTTATTACAGGAGTTTCTGAACGTTACTAACAAAGTTGGAAGGGAAAGAGAATACCTTAAGAAGTAGAATCGCACATGAAAGAAGGATTCCAAATTATTTATTGGATTTAATTATTTTTATTTTTTACTTTTAGTTAATTATTTTATTTGTATCTTTTTATTCTTTGTGCACTTATTCATATGCATAAATGAATACTGAACGCAGATAGCGCAATATGCTCAAACCCATAAATATGTTTGCAATGCGAGGAGAATGTTCTTGAGATATTTTTTTGTAAAAACCATATAAGGTGTTGATGTGAAACTGGTGCAAGCAGGAAACTCGTTCTCTCTCCGTTAGCGGCAAAAAGTATTATCTCGAGCGCTCATTATTAGCTGCATTTTTTATTTTTCAAATATTTCAAATATTTTAAATATTGTGTACGTTTTCCTTGTTCGTTCTTGTTAGCGGCATTCTTCAATATTATATTATGTGTTTCCTTGCACATATGGGATTTCCGTCAATGTTTTGTACATACATACATACATACATATATATATATATATATATATATATATATATATATATATATATATATATATATATATATATATTTGTGTTTGTCTTAAAATAAACAAGAGAAAGTAAAGAAGAGTTTTTCTTTGTATTAAATACACACACCCTGCGCTACATATACAAAAAGGATAAATATATATAATTATTAAACCACGACACAATACAGAAAAAAGCATAAAGGGTTCTATTATAATATTTAGTAACACCAAATATAGACCAATTTTTAATAGCATCATAGAAGATACTTAAAATTACAACTGCAAGCACTATTCATGCACGTGTGATATCTATGCTGCATGGGTTGGCAAATATTTTCAAATAATAAATATCAGATTACCCGACGTTCATGAAATGATAAATGATTACTTCACTCAGACGCCGTCTTCAATGAGAATTTAAATAACTTTCTTACAGTGTGATCAATTAATTTGAGACCTTACTTTCCTAAAATGATTGCAGTTCTTATGTATTTTTACATCGCTTCGAAGTTTATGCCTAGAACTCAGGGATGTTGCATGCTCCCTTGATTTTTATCATAAGGACCTATACTAGATCAAAAGAAATACAAACCTTCAACATATTATAAATGAAATACATTTGGAAAGTTATTTCAGTGCGCTATAATCTAATAACAAGATTTATTCTTATTGTTATTATGTATGTCATACAATCTGTGCAAATTAAATATAATTATATTAAGATTTGGCTTTATAATAACTTCCTATTGACCCTTTTCCTTATTTTCTTACTATCCATTTTCTACTTTAAAACTTAAATCTGTTATCAAGCAAAAGTAGTTTCAATTCAATTTAGCTATTTCATAATAAAAACCCAATCATAGTAACTATAATTTGTATAGAAAAATCAGGGAATATACAGGGAATAATAAAAGTCCCTGGCGCAATTTGAAATTCCTTATAGGATAAATTATCTGTTAAATCAATATGTACTATGATGCTTCTTTAGGTGTACGTTTACAGTTTTGATGAAAACAGATGAATTCAGAATTGTTAAAATCGTCAGCATTGCACCACATAAAAAATCCAGAGAAACTAAATTTCTTTCGATATAAATAAATTATAACTTTGTAGGTTTGTTATCATATTTCCACAAGTACTTTTTTCGTTAGCGCAAAACAAATCAAAATGGTATTCTAATCAAATTATTCGCAAGAACTGACTATGTAAGATATTGACGTTAGTGTTAGAAATTCGGGATTTTCAGATAAAACACCAAACTTCATATGTAAATAAAATATATAAACTATATAAACAAAAAGTGGATTGTGTGTGGAATTTTAGCCGATCTCTGTGCTTCATTTATTTTCAACTTTTAAGAGAAACATAGAACCAATAACTTCAGTTGCGAGGACACAAAATTCGCATAAAACTTTTTTTAATGCAGATCAAAACTTTTTTCACCAATTTACACACTTTATATTTAATTTTAAAATACGCCAAAGTATTTTGCAAACCATGCGTAATCATTCCTGATTCTATGTGTTTTAGCGATGGCAATAAAAAAAATCTAAAATTAAAAGCTTATCTTTTAGAATCGATAGTCAAATTTATATATCAACAAGCTATAAAAATTGATTCACTTGTGATGAGCTGTTTACATAAAAAAATTAAAAAGTTTGAGATTAAATATTATAAAAATATTAATGAGAAGTTTAATAGAATTTTTTACGTTTTATATTTTCAAATTAATTGAAAAAAACTCAAAATATATATTAGCGAAAAATTATTGTTGCTGAATACTTTCATAATGATGGAGATTATTACAACTGATTGTTTAAACTTTCTGAACGGATCGTATCTTGCTTATATATCTATAAAGAATTCTCCATTTCTTTATAAAGCTTTAAATTCCTAATATGAATATGCAAATCAGAAATCACCATCATGCTAGATAATTTGTCTTCTACGAAATAATGAATTCATTCTTTTTTTTTTTTTTTTTTTGAAAACAAGACACTATTAAGTGCTGTTCAAAAAACAATCTATTTTTCGCCAAGCGTATGATTTGCATTCTATTTCAGGAATCCATTAAAGCTTTGAAGAGACTTCTGGGGTAGTTAATGATCTAGTAAAGAGCATGGTGAACGTTCCAATAATTAAACTGTTACACCGACATATGGCGCCAGATCTTCATCGTGAAGTTCGAAATGAATTTGAAATGAAATGGTGAAGAAAAAAATGCATTACTAATGGATCGTCTCTTTGTTTATTGATCCTTAGATAACCAGAGATTTATTTAAAAGAGAGAAATTTTTGCTTTTTATCTTGCGGTGGGGGAAACGTATTGGTTTTCGAATTAAATAAAAATTCAATGAGATGTTTAATTTATCGACATTTATAACTGAGCCGTGAGGACAAAGAGATTCAGAAGCCCGTTTAATTATCCGATGGGGGAGATATTTGTTGCCTTTAGATAAAGTATTCCAGAAAAATTTTTGGAGGATTAAATTTTCTATAGGATACTTCGTAGAAGAATGACGTTCCCTCTTTTCATTATGAATCTATTTTCTTAAAGTATCAATACATAATAATATTGTTACAGAAATTGTTATATGAATTTTCTTTACAAGAAGTCAAATATTCTGAATATGGAAGAGTAATGTTTTATTCTAAAATTACAAATAAAAAAAAATGCTTCACTTTCATTAAATAAAAAACAGGAAAATAATTCACCTATAGATATTGTTATAATGCATCTGATATTTATTTCATACATTAAAAATATGAAATATCATTCCCTTTACAAAGTATCCTAATTAGCATTATTCCTTGGATATAAAGACAACTAAGTTTGCAGGATTTCATGCCTACATTACAACAAATCGAGCTACTATTAAAAACTTTATGTCATAACCTCCATAACTCCCTTGCTGATTGGTTGGTTGCGAATTTTTGGTGCAAGAGCCATTCTTGGCCATACTGAGCCCCAGAATTCCCTTGCGGTTGTAAGAAAATTCTATCATATGAAGTGAATATGAGGGGGTCTGAAGTTTTCAAGGGATCTATGCAAGATGATAACTAGGCAATGAGACATTATTCCAGATATAGGAAATAAACGAATGCCGTGTTCAAGATCCAAAAATGCGACTACGGCGATGTAAAATTAGCGGTCTGTCACATTGTTTTGTCAGCGCACCGAACGCGCATTCTATTGTACGAAAGAGTGTAAATTGGATTTTGCATTTTTATTCTAGCAAAATCATGCCTTTGTAGCCATTGTAGGACAGAAAGTTAGAAGTTCGCATCTCAGTTCCCTAGCTGAAATGGAGGTTAACGCTATTTGGCCATGGAACATCATGTGAGTTACGAGATCCACTTTTACACTCAGATTACATAAACTCCCTTTTGTCGAATTTCGATCAAGTTCGCCTTAAAAATTGGCGACAAATTTTTTGATTATCGATATCATTAGAATTCATTTCTTTTTCCAAAACTGCATGTCAAGACTATGTGGCTTGCTGAGATATTTTGCATCAACTCCGAAACGTGGAATGTCTTTAGGACATCATTTTCATGCAAGACTATGCACTTCCTCACAGTAATCGTTGTGTAAAGCTATTGCTAAGATATAATTACATAGATGTGTGGATTATCAGCTATCATTTACTAATAATAAGTCATCCTCATTCGTTGGATATGGCCCCTACTAGTTCAGGAGTGAACATAAGGAAGATATGTAGAGTAGTTTTAATGCTACATTTTATAATATTAAAAATTATAAGCGTATCTATTATTTTGTATGTATCATAAAGCATCTTACGGTGAAGTCTTGAATTATTATAATATTTTTTTATTTAATAATTGTTACGCTCATTATTAGAATTATGTGCGGCTCGAATGTTATCTGAATTAGACTAATAAAAAAATTTCAAAACTATCTAGTGGAAAAAATTTTCATGGTCTGAGTTATTTTTTGATAAAAAAATGATATATTTACTTTTTTAAAGAATAAAACTTAACGAGTGATGTCCATAACGGAGCAAGTGCAATATATCAGATTACTTTTCAAAGTGCTCTAATTTGTAAAGCAGATTTAAAATTTAATGGGGCAAATTGAAATTAATACACGAATGAGAAGTGTTGCTGAAACCTAATTTTTGTTGTTGTTATTTTAACTTATTAATTATGAAAGAAAGGTTGAAGATTAGGAACGAACACAAATTTTCTTTTTAAAGGTAAAATTAATTTTTTTTCCAAAAACGCATGTCTTGTAAAAAACCAAAAAGGTTTTAACGAATTGTTGAATTATTTCTAATGGCTTATCAAAAACACCGTTAAACTCTAATTATACAAGGAAATTGATTTTTGAAATTTCGAAAATCTTAAATCATTAAACTAAATTGGTATTTGAAAATTTTAGTCAATATTTTTATCCCATTTTAAGAAAGCCAGCTTATCCTAAAAATATAAAAATAACCACATTTCCGTTACAGCCGTATTGTTTTAGAAAAAAAGAGATAGCCTTATCTGAAATGGGTGATGCTAAGAATATTTATGACTTTATACTTTCAAAATTCTTATTCAACGGAATATTTTGACATCAGGAATCATCACAAAATACATTCTTTTATGTTAAAATAAGGAAGAAAGAATAGGATGCCACAACATTCAACTTCAAAGAAATAAGGGAGAAAAAAAATGGGAAGAACATTGACATTTCCCGAGATAAAAATACTAAAACTCAATGTTGCAGTGCAAACTGCATGCATGGGCAAGACCAATATCCCGTTATCTTTTCTGAATTCGTTATGACTTTAAATGTCGCCGCCTGATATTCGTTCGCGAGGTAAAAATGATTATTCTAATGACATCTGTTTACTCTCGAAAGTTCATTCGAAAGCATACATCGGGGCTCTGTGAAGGAATAACGAGGAATAACACTTTCCTTCTCAGAATAACGACGAAAAATGCAGATACTTTTATAGCTCGAAGCATTCACTTTTCGACTTCAAGTGTCGGAAAATAAATGATTCTGCAAACTGTTTCCCATAAAATCTATTCCCTGGAGCCAAAGAGATTAGAGTTGCCATGACAACAGCTTCCCTTACACTTCACCTGCACCCCTTTTGTACTCATATTGTCTAGTCCATAATTCTTCGTTCGCTTTCCTTTATTTTATGAATAAAAAGTTAAAAGAAAAAAAAAGAAAAAATGACATTTTTAAGTTATTCAGGCCATGTTTGTTCTTAGCTAAAAACATGAAAGATATAAAAGATGAAAAGGAACAGAAAAGGAAGAAAAAAAATATCATAAGACTAAAACGAAAAACTTAAAAGTAAAAGTTAAAAAAAAACGCTTATTTCTTACAAGGAATTGATATAGGATTTCGACATGAGAGTTATAGGCTAACTAGACTTCAGCATTGTCGCAAACTTTGGAGTAAATTGCTGTTTATAAATAACGCAGCGTGGTTGTCGTTATCTATGACGGCAGATTACGGCTATCATATTTTTGTCGCCCTGCACATGCTGGGCTACTGATGGATTTTGCATAAGGCCGCTAATGCTTTTTTTCCCTCTTCGTAAATGGAGTCCTTGTTTTAGAAATATTTTTCTTTTTTTCCAAAAATGCCATAAAGCTATCATTGAGTTTGCTTAAAAAAAGATTTATGGCGCAAGGTAGATTTTATTGTTCCGATATGTTGACATGCAGAATCTAAGTACTTAAATTTAGAAAAATTGCTACACAGTAATGCCTTCCAGAAGTATATATTTCACCGAAAATTGAAGAGAGGAGTTGTTTCTAATATAATAATGCATTTTTATTGCCTTTGGTAAAGTACTGAAACACATTACTGGAGTTAACTTTTTATGTTTTGTGAGAATATTGGATAATATTTTCCTCTTTCTATGCATCATATACACTTTAACAAAAATTTATATAAATATAAAATGCATTTTTTTCTGTTCAAATATCAGAATTCAAAATGAATGGGTTTCTTTCGACGTTCAGATAAGAAAGAGAAATACAACTAAATATATTAATGAAACCACGAATTCGAAAACAAATTGCGCCAAATATTAGAGGCACATATTAGAATCAAAGATGATAATTAGTTACGATACTAACCAGAAAGGCTAAGATTCAAAAATAAATAATTTCTTTTCACTATAGATCAGCACATGAGGATGATTAAATAACATGTCATTCTGTATCTGCATGAAAATGTACGCTATATCAAAAGCATGTGAACATGCTATGACGTATATAGTTATAAGTCCGTTAAATCATAAACCGCCTTCTGATTTATTGTCATTTCCATGCAAAATTTAATTACGATAAGCTAGCTACTGTTGAAATTTAGGATATAAATTCTCCATAAGTCTCTTACGAATGAACATAAAAATATATTCAACATTTTTTCTAATTTAAATTATTATAGCAAACATATTTTTGTATTGAGAGTTTTTTAAAATGTCTGCAGTCTCTGATTTGTTTGCTGAAAACTTGATTTTTAACCCTTAGTATAGAATGATTTCTGATCTCAACTTATGGCATTCATTGGAAAATTCTTCACACCAAAAAGTCAAAAAGGAAATTTCAGAGTTCCGGCAGTATCGTGACGTTTCATGATGTGTTTTTAGGTAGTCACGTTAGGGAGCAAAGACTTTAAAAGCCTTTTTGCGAAGCTTTTCTTTAACCAAACTCTTAAAACTGGTTATCTGAATAGCCGAAGTTTTCAATTTTATTCTGCTTTCATGGTTTTTTATGTGGCTTTATGGAATAACCACACAATTCACAATGTACATCATTGACTGATTAGAAACCAAAATGCACATTCATTTTTTTATTGATAAGTTTTATCAAAAACAATTATTTCAGCGAGAATTATGAGATGTTCACATTTTTGGAATTATTCAAGCTAAACTCTCCTGAAAATATAAATATTTTTTTTTTGCTTCAGAGCTATAATCGACCTAATTCTGCTTTATATATCGACTTAACTGTGCTTTTATAAAATATGCCCATTATCAATTTGCTTTATTTTTATTTTATTAAACTTTTGCATGACCCATCACAAAAAAATGTTATTTAATTCCTTTAGTCTTTAATTATCTAATTTAAATTAATAATTTATTAATTATATAATTTAAATCAATTGATACATTTTATATTCTTATAGATGATACACATGAATGTGTGTAAATGCATAAATATTACTTATTTTTTGAATTTATAATAAATTATCTCGTTAGAAATCAACTATAGAAATGTTTAATAAAGTATAAGAATTTTTGAAAAGCTCACTTTTCAGATGCAGATATCACGGTGAACTTAAAAATAAACTTCATGCTCCCGATGTATTTAATAATATGTCATGTGTTTTATTCACAGATTAGAAATGCTGTATGCTTTGATTCACAACTGTATTCCTCATGTTACATAAAATCGATATTCATAGATTATTAATCAGTTCTACATTATAAGCATCAAATAAATAATTAATCAATAAATCTTCATAAATGCAACCCATTATTTATATGTTCCGTTATAGTATAAATAAAGTATTAATTCAGATATAGAGCTTTCTTTATCAGCTTTTTTGCTTTATTTATTTTAGCCATACTATTTTTTTTTTTAGAAAAAAAAATCATTTCTTGAAATCAGGAGCTGCTCCGGTTTTATACATAAACATTTATTCTCAAAATGCATGTAAAATTAGCACGTTAACATTTTTAATATACAGAAATTGCTATAAAAATTTTCAATTAAGCATTGATGAAAATTTTGAAGCCAAATAGAAAGAGAGAAAAAAAATCAGGTATTGATACAAATCTAGACTATTATCTTAAGTTTACAAGAACTACTATAAACTAAGCCATGGTTATTCTTGTGAACTATATTATTCTTGTTATTATAGTTATTCTCGTGAATTATTATTCAAAATATTTTTAAATAAAAACCTTTATAAAATTTGTTCAGTTTTACTCAAAACCATTTGGGAATTACTTAAGAAAATTTGAAAAGCATCTGATTCAATTTTAAAATGTTTCACTTATCTTGAATATTTATTCCCAAAATACACATGCGAAATTTTGTATTTCAAAACTTTTAATCCTATTATTGACTTCACAGAGTTTTTATTTTGGTTTCAAATAATGTGTTTATTTCCTTTTTCTTTTTTTTATTAATGAGCTATAAGTCATTTTATATTTTAAATCCGTTTTGTTTTATTTATTTATTTAGAATATCTATGACCAGCATAATTTAGTTTATTTGCTTTGAGTTCAGCATTTTATATTTTAATTACACAATTCGTAGTATCTTATTAAATATACTTCTCAATCAAAAATGTCATTTCATACGTAACATAAAAGTAATATTGTTCCAACCTTATACTGATATATATGAATTATGCTTAATTAGTGCAAATCTACTTTAATTTCTTGAATATATAGATAACATATGCCTCAAAACATGTTAAGTGTCACAAACTTTTAACACATTTCATTAAAATCGAAGATAACAGTTTCTTCGGCATCGAATCCCTGTTTGAGAAGAAAAAAAAGAACCATATAAACGAGTAGATAATGCTAGTTTTCTTTAAAAATTTTGTTAGATGATGCCAACTCTCTTCATCTAAAAGGATACCGTAATGGAACCATTGAATTTCATAACAAAATTCACCTATGGATTCTTCAATTTTTTTCTTTCAAACAAAAACTTGGAGAAAACTAATAAAAAATGAAGAAACAAGTTTGAGGGGAAGGCATATACTTGGAAACAAAAATAAAAACAAAATCTTAGAAAAAATGAAAGGCAGAAACAGAACAAGGGGTGAAGGGGAGAAAAATCAGCGATAAGCAAACATGATTTGAGCTTGAGAAGGAATTTGCCAACTTGAAGGGTCCGGAAGCAATCAATGAAGGTCAGGCTGAAAGTAAAGAATAAAAAGAATAAGATGAAAAAGAAGAATGGAATAAAAAGAATACGCAGGAAAGCGAACATGGTTTCGAAAAAAAAAGCGAAGAATCGAAATTAGGATGGGCTTTAGAATTTCATGAACTCATTCCCAACTGCGCAGGTGGGAAATTGGGAATGATGTAAGGATGCTAAAAATAGAATTTCATAGCGAGAAAGTGTTCCAGCAGGTTCTCTCACCCACCCCTCTTTCCACGATCGTTCTATCAAAAAGGAATGGAAAGGTAGTTCCACCGGAGCGAAGATGATACAATGCGAAGCAAAATGAAAAGCGTGGTCCTTGTGAAGTAGCAATATTTATAGCATATATGGATCTGAAAAGAATATGAGATCAAATACGATGATGGGAAAATTGGAAATGTAGAAAGAATGAGGGTGTTCAAGTTGAAAAACTTCCGCTTAGTGTTACTCCCTTCAGTCAAGTTAAAGTAATAACTTCGTGATACCAGTTTTGGAAAAAAAATGAATTAAGGTTTCGGTATCGTTTTGATCTTTTGATAAGTGAAACAAACCAGTGAATAGAAAGAATTCAAGCATTATTTAATAGATTATGATGTAAAAACTATTTACTGCAATTAAACTGGATTATAGACATGGAAATAAATGATGCAACTACAATATTTTATTTATGAAATTCCCATTCTTCATTTTAAAGTCGAAAGTTTTAAAATGAGTAATATATAGAATCAGGATTGACTTCAAATATTGTACAGACCACATCATTGAATATAACAATTAAATCTGTAAAACGTACCGTTAAATTTTCCTCATACAAAATTGTCCGAATTTGATTTAGTTCTTAATTGCATAATGATTCCTGTTATCCTTCATATAAAAGTAACTATGAGAGGAATCGTGATACATGAAAATGCGACAAAATTAAATTATAATTATAAAAAGATATTGGTAGTATAATACTTTAATCAATCTTATTTTGAAAAAATTCTTATAAAGACTGTAGTTATTTATTTAGAAGAGGAAAAGAATTTTTCACACAACAATTTTTGGCACATCACTTCATTCATTGTATCAAAACAGAAAACATTTTCAAACCATTTGGATATCCAAACGAAACGCTTATTGAGAGAAAAAAAACTGTAATCGTAACCACATTCATAATCATATCACACTGGAATAGTAATCTCATTTTAATTTAATTTTACCTAATGAATTAATTTTACCAATCAATTAAATATAAAATCAATAATTGAGTTCAATTATTTTTGTCTCGCTACATTTATTGTGTCTTTATAGCCTTTATCTATAGTTTCCAATTTTCTGCACTTTAGAGATTTTTGTTTTGACCTTCAAATTTTTAGTAAAAAAATAGTTATGCTTTTCTATATATTGATAAAAGCATCTTTCTAATATTTAGTCTTTATTTTTAATGACTTTTTACAGTACCACAGAGAAAACTGAAAACATAAGTATTATGCAGAAATCGAAGTGATCACACATGTGTTGTAGCTCCAAGCGGAGACCATTTTACCAAAATAGGTGTATTTATATATCTAGTGTTAATATAGTAATATAGCTATTCAATCAATGAAAATTTCAATTAACTAATTTATAATAATTAACTTCTTACGTTATTATGGATGGTTTTATTATTAATTTATGTAAATAATAATAGTAATATCGATGTTCAAGCAATGGAAATTTCAATTAATTAATTTACAATAATTAAGTTCTTATGCTAATTTCATCATCAAAAATCTGGAAGTTACAATAAAATCCTAGAAACAAAAAATTCTGACAGAAATATTTCTGAATTATAATGTGGTAAATTTTTTAACCTGTTTAAACTTTTAATAAATGTCTTTAATTTTTTTCTTGCATACCGTTCTTCTATTCTTTTTATCCATTATATTACTTGGATTTTCGAGAAAAAACATCATTTCGTATTTTGAATTTCATTATTAAAAGAACATAATTTAAATTTATTGCTTTTAAATTCTTAATCTCATTAATCTTAAAATTACGCATCAAGAAAAGTTGTTTGTATACAATGATGCAAAGAAACTGTCGCACTGCCAGTGCATTTTGTGTCTAGTTCAACAAACAGCCGTTTTATTATTACCAGCGGGTGACCGAGCTCCGCTCGGCGAAAACAGGTATCGAAGCTAACTCGAAGATTTAAATTTTCAATTGTGATTTATCAAAACAGTACATGCCATAAGAAAATTTGTGAAACCATTGGTGAAAAGATAACCGGCTAAAGTGCACCACTGTAAACTATTCTAAACAAAGTTAGAGTTCGGAAAGGGAACTATTCTATACAAAGGTAAAGTAAATATTGAAGTGTGTTGAAGTTTAATATTTTTGACAAATTTATTTAGAAAAACCGAACATATATACATACATAAGAAACATATTATAAACCTATAACAGCATAAACATAAAACTTTATTAGTTCGCCATATTGGCTATAGATGGCAGCACGTTACCGCTTGAAAATTTAAGTAGCCATTATGGCGAACTAATAAAGTTTGAAAATATCCTATCTGTAACTCCGAACTGCTCGACCGTAGCGCTTCAAAACTGGCGTTAATCGATTCCTCGTGGCCAAAAGCCCCAGACCCTCAAGTTTACCGGAGTTTATTAATCCTGGGGCGATTTTCGACTTGGCAACCATTCCTCGTATTATAGTATTAGATAGATTTGCTTAATTAACATTTTTCTACAAGTAGCAATTTTTCTAAAATATAATGACACGAGTTTCTTAAAATTTTTGGTAAAAGTGAAGTTTAGTGTGTTCTTTGCTGTGTCAAGTATATCAAGTCGCCAATAAAGATGGCGGGCAAAATAAACATTTCTGCAATATTGTTAAGGTTACTATTTTTGCTTTCAAAATTTTATTTTTAGCCAAAAGTATTGTTTTATCCTAGATTTTCTTATTTTTTTTTTAACTTTCAGGATCACTCTCCCTGCTTAGTCTTTAAAATTTTGAAATCAATAATTTTTTTCAAATCAGCTGCACCCATCTGTTAGGTAGAGAGTAAAATGTTGAGCATGCGATTCTTTCGGCATCTGAAAAAGGCTCCTTACATAGTTATTTAACTTAAAAACATCCTATGGCTTCTCTAGTAAAAGATGAGGTAACCTAGAAATTTAGCAAGCTCATTGAAAATAAGCACTGTGTGGCTAACAGGATCAGTTCTTAAGCAAAAGAAAATAACGAATGAAGTAATAAAAAACTATTCTCCTTACAAAATTTTAAATACGCACCCTTTCCCCAAATCCATCAGCTATTTTTTAATACATATATTTCACTAATACTTCATCTATTCAGCAGGTTCAAAATATTTCTGCCATTCCATTCACCTCACATTCGTTCTTCTACAATTAGTGACTTCATAAATTATCTAGGAGACGATTAAACAAGAAATAGACTTACGAAAAGTGCAAGGCATTCCATTGCAGACGATTTCTAAAATGCAGATCAGCAGTTAAGTATTGTAAAAGAATTAATATTTGTGTTCGTATTTACGTTAAAAATAACATTGCAGTGCCTTATTAGCAATTAAAAATTTTAATTAAGGAACAAAACTAAATTAAAATCTATATTTGATAGTTATTATTTTCATTTTAATACTTTTTATAAAATAGTTGTAGTTCATGTACAACTAAACTATTCTAAAAAGTAGTAAACAAAATTGTATTAGGGTTGCTATATGATCGTTTTGTTGGGTTACCAAGGTGGTGCAAACTCGGGGGTGCATTAAACTACACTTCAACAAAATATTCTTTCTCAATGTGGGTATATTGTAACAATAAATTTCGTAGAAACCGAAATGATAGTTTGTAATTTTGAGTATTTTTCTCCCTTCAAGGTTGAGTAATGATATGTAGCAATGATAAACATAATACTTACAATAATGTATTTAAATGACTGTAAATTAAGTTATGATGTGCTGGCATACATGCTTATAATTTTTTCAATAAAGCTGAAACCTAGATGTACCAGTTATTTCTTTATCACACACCACATACAAAATAATGCATATTGATTTGTTAGATAGTTATTAACAAAAATAATTAATTAATTAATTAATATTTATCTAATTAATTGAAATAATTCTTTTCCTTAAAGCTATCTTAATTCTAAAATTATTTTAATATACCGTTAGTAGGAAAAAATGGCCCTTAAAAAGGTTAAATTGCAAACACATTTGCAGCTATACTATGAAAACATTGTGAAATCATCTTTACTTATATTGAATTAACTATCAAAATGTTATTAATCAAAATAATAATAAAATTATTTAGAAGTATACGCATTGTATTCATTGCAGATAAAAAAAAATGTAATTTTACCTTTTAGAACAATATTTTACTTTTGTATACTATAGATATTTTATAATGTCATGGAAAAATATTTTGATAGTTAATAAGTAAAATAATTTATTCACTGGAATTTTTAAATTCAAGAATGAAAACTTACTAATTAAAATTTAACTATGTAAACAACCTAATTCAAGAAAGAAAGTTTACTAATTAAAATTTAACTATCCAGACAACATAATTCAAGAACAAGCACTTACTAATTAAAATTTAATTATCTAGAAATATAACTTAATTATTCAAACAACAAACAATAGCTTAAAACCTGATAACTTAAAATGCAAATTTAGATTAAATTGTTAAGTATTTCCTTTCCATCTGCCGAGTTTGAATAAACTGATACAAATCTTATAAAAATTTGACTTCACATCTTCTAGAAGCTATGCTATGTGCTCAATTTTCTGACAACAGAAATAAAGCATTCGCCATCTTTGAATAGACAACAACAGCTAAATATTATTTGCGTGGCAACTAGAAAGTCTTTTGGAGCCCATCCAAGTAAATATCTTAAATAAAAATCTACAAGAAGAGAAAGCAAGTTACCAAAAGTTAACTTACAATTAGGTCAGATGAGGAAAAAGCATTGGGAATTGCTTCGCCATATGCATGTATAAGACGCAGCATTATGGTGCCTTGCTCTTCCTTTAACGAATGAAGATTAATTGCTTAGGGAAGGCAGCGCAAGTGACGCTGTCATGTGACAAGTATTCTAACTTGTTAGTGTCTGTATTTATTTTCTTATCTGTAGATTTTCTCCTCTTGGAGGTTTTACATCATCTTGAGGCTTTTCGCCAGCGTGTTGTAAATGGGACATCATGCAACCTACATAGCCAGCCCAAACTCAGTTTTGAAATGAAAATTATAATGGTGGTTTGAAACTTTATTTAAACTACAAGATAATTTAGGAATGTGCCTGTATAATTAAAGTTTTATAGTCATGTGCCAAATTTTATTTGTGTATTTGACTTCCAAATGAGCGTGTATTTAAATTTTATCGCTATTATAGAATTATAGAACGTGATTATTTGTGGTTAAATTAATGTTAATTGAATCCTAGCAATTGTACTTATTTCCAAGAGAGTCTCGAATATGCATGAAGAATTTCCATAAGATGAAATGGTATTTTAACCAAAATTATGAAATGATCCAAAAATAATTTTATGGCTAAATCTAAATCAAGCCTTTGAAATCGAATATTATTTTATTAACATATTTAGTTACAGAGGCAGTTAGTTTAAAAACTAACATAGGATAAAGATAATGAAAAAATTACCATGATGTGTTATAACCATCTGTGTAATTTTCAAAAATAGCTATTAAGATACGATATTTGAAAATAAGTTCAAATACTTTTAAACAAAGTGAGATAATACTTTAGTTACATTATAATAATATGATAAAAAAATCTGTAATCGTGAAAACATTCTAAATTTGGAAAAACACGGAATGCAATAGAAAATGAGTAACCCACGGAATTCGTAGGGTAAGCAACTGGAGAGTTAAATCACAGGATGGCTAAAATTTAATTTTTAGCCATAATAAATATTTTTATTGTAAAACGGATATGACATCATATGACAATATTAGAGAATATACTGCTCAATGCATGTTGATATACGACTCAATGTCAAGTATGTTCATTCCAAAGATTTTGTTCCAATACTTACTTTATTAGGTTATGCCAATGAAATATTTTTCTTATTCTGTAAAAGGATGTGGGATCTTTTCAATAACGTTTCACAACTTGTTATATAAATTATAGGGCAATTGATATTGTATAGCTTCATTGCAATTGATATTAATTCCATTTAAACAAACCATGTTTTTCCTCTCTTTATCATATTTCGCCAATTTAGTTAAATAAAACTTTCAGATTTTTCAATTGTTAAAGAATCAAATATCATTTTAATACTCCTTGACAATCTGCTAATGGAAGTTAGAAGACAATTGATGCTATTATATGCATTATTAGATGGCAATGCAATATAATTCCTTTAAAATACCCGCTTGTACTTTCAATTAGGTAGCCCTTTATTTTCTAGGATTTTTGTACCTTTGTCAGAATACGCTCATTTCGATGAATTAAAATATGAATAACAAAATTATTGCAAAAACTTTTCAACAAGATTTTAAATTGAATATTATTAATTTAATTTATAATATTTTTTAAATACTAATTACAAGAAAGATTCAATAATGCGGTTATTGATCTACCTGTTATAAACTATTGATAAAAAGTGGGAAAAAAACTTAATATTAGCATACTAAATATTTGCATATAAAATATTCCTTTTTATCGATTTCTAAAAAAATGGATTTCTTCTAAGTTTAAAATCAACACTAATCTTTGTTTTTTTCGATTTGAAACCTCTATTTTCACAAGGATTTCAATTCTACTCGCTTCAGAAATTGTTTTCTAATAACCATCCTAGGAAAATTTCATCACCCTTAAATCCAACTACTCTTTCCTCCATAAGAAAACTAATTCCGGCGGGATTTCGAAACTATTACCAAAAAAACCGCCCTCGATCCGACATTTGATGAAAACAGGCCTGCTCTTTTATGTGACCTTCTATTGCAGAAGGAAGTAAATTACAAACACTTAGTCCAATCCCCCTCTTTCTTTTAAGATTTTTCGATGGCACAGAATAATCATTACAATTTGTCTCACCAAATGATCGCTGGAGACTGTTCCTAACTAAACTCATTCCACGGAAAACCTTTCAGAGCACTGTAATGGAATAAACATCGTCAACAAGAAATGATTTCCTTCACCCTGGGGGACCACCCATTGCGACGAAGAGACATTACAAAGAAAAGTGATAGACATCATCCGAAGAATCCATTTACCTGGTGTCGCACCATGCAGTCCCCAGTGGACACTGAAGTGTCACTTCCCGCCGCCCGGTGGCGCTGGAAGACGTCTAATGTCCCGACATTTGGAAGCCCTATTCGGGTGTATTAGACTCCATTACTCGCGTTTTAAGAAGAATTCTTTCTCCAGTGGCGGAGGTCATGAGGCTGACAAGAGAAACAAATGGAAATGTTGATGCGACACATTACGCCGCGTTTGAAAAATATTTCTTATGACAGCGGGATGGGAGAAAAAGGCAGTAAAAGGGGGGACTTCCGAAATGGCCGGTGTTCGTTGTTTTCACAGCTCCAGTCATTTAGTTGAAGGATTTCTTTTGCATTATTTGGACTTCTTTATTCTTTAATGTGGCTGAGAAGGCTGTATAAGGAAAAAAATCATAATATTTAGCAAAAGAAAAGAAGTTTCTTTTTGGTAGAATATATGTTTCTCATTCTTATTATAATTTAGTGTCTCAAGACCACAAGTATCCCTTGAATTGCATGGACGTCATTAATTTTATGTCATAAAGTCTCCAAATACATATCTTGCAATTTATCTGACAGGAAGTTAGTTTGTATTCTTTTGTATATCGCATTGTAGTATGAAAAGTATTACTAACATTTAGCAAAAAACAACAATAAAAGTAAAAAATAAAACGTTATCTTTTCATTTTTGATATATCTGTCTTCCATTTTCATTATAATTTAATGTCCCAAGTTGGCAAGTATCCATTGAATTGTTCTGCCATTATGAATATTGTGTCGCAATTTTAAGTTTCCAGATTGCGTCATAATATTAAGTTTCCAGATATATCTTACAATTTATGTAACTTGGAATGTTAGTCAATATACTTTTGAATTTCGTATGGCAGTATGAAAAAAAATTCTTAGTATTTAACGAAAGAAAAAGAAAAGTAAAAATGTTTGTCAGAAGAATATCTGTTTCCTTCTTATTAAAATTTAGTGTACGAATGTCACAAGTTTTCCATGAATTGTCCTACCATCATGAATATTTTATTAGATTGTGTAATATCCCAAAACTAAGTTTGAAAATATATATCTTGCAATTTAAGCGACTAGGAAGTTGGTCTATATTCTTTTGAATCTCGGGCTGTAATATGAAAAAAATTAATAATTTAAAAAATATTAATTTTCTTTTGTGATAAAAAAAAAACTATCTTCTGTTCTTATAACATTTTTATGTCCCAAGTAACTGTCTTGTTCTGTCATTTTGAATATTCGGTGAGATTATACATTATCATAGTGTTAACTTTCCAGGTATAATATTTTGCAATTTGTGAGATTTGAAGTTATTCTACATTCTTTTGACCTCCCATTGCAGATTGAAAAAATTACTACTAATTAGCGAAAGGAAAAGAAAAAAGGAACATTATCGCTTCTTTTTTGTTAGAATATCTATTTTTCCTTATTATTATAATTTAAAGTGCAAGGTCACATTTATCCCGTGAATTGCTCTGGTATCATAAATTTGTCTTATTGTAAAATATCGTAATATTAAGTTTAAAAATACATAATTTGCAATTAATGAGGCTTGTAAATTAATCTGTATTATTTTGAATCTCGTATTTTTAGCAAGGCATAATTTATCGTCACATTATTGATGAAAATAGCCTATTTTCTTTCATTTTCAAAAGTCCTTCCTTTTCTTTATCAAAAGGTGCAATGGATATAAAATACTTAAAATTAGTTTTTGTGGAATGGATATAATTAAATGTTTCTAAATCATTAATTCTTTCTTTTCAGGGATTAATCACTAATTTTTTATTAGACTTTTATTCCTTTTTATATATCATTATTTTCCTTGTTTATTTAATTAGAATTTTTAGACCTTTACTTAACATATGTTTTAAATCTGCTCGAGAACAATTTTGCAGTAGACCAGCAACTTTTGATAATTTGTGATGGCAAAACTGCATTTCATAACCTCTAATCAATTACACGAAACGGGAGCGTTGGGGAATATAATAACCACCATGTCTATGTAGAAAGAAATTCTGAGTTAGAAACACAGTAAGAACCTCCTGCTCATTACGCCTTGAATACATTCCTGCGACCAGATCATATTAGGCCGTGAGAGGAACTAATATCTTTTATATATAGCAATATAGTAAAAGAAAGTTTCGAACCATTTATAGAAAATGATTTTAAACAGCATCTAAACATCAAAAGTTAGCATCTAAGCTAACTTTTTGAGAAAACAAATTTAAAAAAAATCACACTTGGTAAATTAAATACGTCTAATAAAAATGCGTCTGACCGAAAATAATGAGTATCTCTTCCAGCAACTGATCCACATCAATAATTTGTTAAATCAAAAATAAATGATTTAAAATTTTTCAAAATCAAAATTGATGATTTTTATGTATGTTCTAAAGGATGAATTTATTTAAATTCCATTTCTGGTAAATTGTATTCGATTATGAAGTGAGAAAGAATGTACAAAAATTAAATGTTAGCACAATATTATCGTTATTTAAAAAAATCCCAGATTTGAATTAATTAGCTTCGCTTTTAGTTTTCTTATCATATCAATATTTTAACTTTGCTCTCATTACTACTTTTACAATAGCTTATTAAAATATAATAACCAACGCTAAAAGTAGTA
>JAPMOQ010055343.1:899837-921981 GCA_026543055.1 Argiope trifasciata | reverse complement strand
AAACGTGTTTTTGTGTCTTTTCAGCATACGTCCAGTGGTACAGCGCCTCCTATCGGTGATTTCTGGAACTAAATTTTTTTTTCGTGAAATCCGTTTCCCCATTTTTTGAATAGTATGTCCACAAATTTTCAAGCCTTTACACTGAGTAGTTCGATATCCAGGGAGGTCAGAGTAGGGGTGTTTTATTTCTGGCCACCCGGTATATATATATATATTGTTACGAACCTGTGGTTTTGCTTTCCCGCGCTAATACTGTCATCGTAAGGAAAAGAGATTGACAGTAATATGTATTGAATAGAAAATGGGTGTGACGTCAGAGGTCCCAAGACTTGGGGACAAACTTGGCAATTATTTGGCAACTTGGCGACGAATTTGGCGACTTTGGCGAATAAATGGAAAGTACTTGAAACACTGAGAATTTCCCCGATCCGTCCTCTAGGAGCCGAGATCCAACTAGAACGCTCCTGATTGGTTCAGAAGATGTTAGCCCCGCCTACCACCGGTTTATATATAAGGCAGGAGGCTGCGGTGTAAGTCAGTGAATCAAATCAATCGAGAGAGTCAGTCGAGTCAGTCAAATCGGATAAAGTCGAAGCGAAGCAGCGGAGAAAAGGGAAAGGAGATCTGAGGAAGAATCCAGTGGAGTCAAGCCGAAGTGCGGCAGTGGAGAGAAGCCGAAGCTGAACGATCTAGTGTTCAACGACGAAGACAGGTAGCGCTGTGGAATTTATCGAGAAGACCTAAGAGAGAAAGAGGTCTTGAAATGAGGAGTCCTGAGCGGAAGACTGTTGTTTGGGCCTATTCTGACGAAACATGTCGTCGTCGGGAACGGAGCTGTCCCGAACTAAGGAGTAGCCCCGTTGTGCAAAGTAGTGAGTCAACTGCAAAGGCAAGAAGAGACAAAGGAATAGTTCATCCTGTTCTGGAGAGACTCAGGTGGTGTAAAGGGAATCCCTTAAAGATTCCCTTTCCGGCTGAATCCTGTCTGGCCGCTCTGTGATCTGCGGACATTGTCACTACAGAATTTCTGTCTATGGACTACTATCTGCAGTGTGCTGTCCTGCGTGTTCGTCTCGGCTGTAAATAGTTGTCTCCTGTACATAGTAGTGTTATAAATATTTGTCGTCTGTGTGCTGTCCTGACTTCGTCCTGTAAATAAACGTCTGTGTTGAGTCCATCAACTAAAGGACTGATCATTCAGAGTGTCATCATCATCTAACACCATACACACCCACTATATACAAGGTTAAAAAAAGAATCCGACGGATTTAAGGATAGGAAAACCGTAACAATATATATATATATATATATATATATATATATAATTCAGAATTACACGCTAAAAGTTCACAAAATGAAAGGTAAATGAATAAGAACCAATTTATGAAACAAATCCAAAATACTATATTCAAAGAATTATTTAAACGAAACAGGAAGAGAAGTAACCACGGAAACGAAACCAAAACCGGAATCGAAACTAAAAATCATTACTGATTCAAACAAGTTTTTAGAATTAAAATGTTTTTAAATCAATCATTGTATTTGGAGAGCGCAAATGCAGCTACAACTAAAATACAAATGAATATAAATTAATTAACAAAATAAGACAACCGAATCAAAACAATAATCAATAGAAAAAAGTAGTCAATAGAAAAAGAATCCGGCCTGAAAACTTCGTCAGGAGCCACTTTCAAGCAAGGATTCCTAATAAGGGATTTTTTCTGTGAGGCATCGGTGGACAATGGTCAAAAGTATTGACACCTCGTGGCCCGAAAATCCCCCGAAAATGAAGGTAAAAGAGACATACCAATTTTAACAGCAAAAGACAAAAACAAAACAAAACATTAAAAACATCAACAAATGAAACAAATATATATATAAAAAGTAAAACTACATAAGAAAAATCACAATCAATGACTAAATTAAGAAAACAATAAGTGTACAGACCTGGCCGCGGACAGCCGTTCTTCCTTTCCAATAATAATACTACAGTGTAACTAAGCATAAATGGGATTTATTAGCGCCATCTATTTCACTAATATTTCATTATTTCTTTTTTTATTAAAATATTGATATTGCAGTAGTTTTTGGGAAAATCATTATTGTTAATTTTTAATAAAACTATTTGTTGCTTTTATAAAAGAAATTTTGTTATTACAAAATTTTATTGAATTGTGAGAAAATTAAATTTTTAAAAATTTTAGAGTAAAGATTAGAGTGATAATTGCAGAGTTTAATTATATTAAATTTGAATTCGTCTCTTTTATCATAAATACCGACTATTGTTTTATCATTAGCAATTTCGATCCTCAAATCCAGATCAGTAGCTTCAAGATTATCTCAATTTGTTTCTGTTAAAGTTAATTCTTTAGGATAGCAGTTAGTAACAATATTGGTATTATCTAAGTTAATCAAAATTAAATCATCAATAAATCTCCATCCGTTTATTAAGCAATTATTAATTATTTTTTTCTCGTAATAATGTAAGAAAATGTTGGCTAAAGCACTTGAGAAAGCTGTACCCATTGGAATACCCTTAACTTGTTTATAAAAATCAATACCATTGAAGACATAATTTTCGGTAATATAAAAATTTCATAAAACCAGCCAGTTATGTTTATTAATTACATTTTCATTTAAATATTCGTCATATATATGAGTGCAGACATTTATTAATTTCTCATGGGGCAGGTTGGTATATAAATTTTCAAAGTAAAAAGTATTAATTTTATAAATTATACGAATAAGTTCTATATGTATTGCGTAGAACTTATTTATATAAAATAAAGATCTCATTTCCGCGTAAGCTATAGAGAATATTTTAGATTGTATTTATTTAAATTATAGAGAGTATTTATGAAAAAAACTCAAACTTTACAGAGTACGAAAAATCCATTTTAAGCATTTCATCTGTCTGTAACAAAAATAGTTGAGAAATTCTTTTAGTTGGTTTCTTTCTGAAGTTTAGTTTCTTTCGGCAAATTTTATATGATTTTACACCAAATGTGTAGACTTCTGTCAAATTTTGAGCTAAACCCAGTCGGTGAAATTTGGTCAATTTGCTGTTCGAATATTCGAAATTTTGTTTCATGTTCGAAATTCGGATTATAATCACAAAACAATAGCATCTCAGTATTGAACGCATTGTTTGCCAATTTTTGCTATCAGAGGCCTATTTTCTATATGTTAGGTCTCCGAATACACGAAAGTTAAGTACGAATCCGATAATTTGTATTCCAAATGATGGTGTTTACGACAATTTTTCAATAGGAAAGCTTCTCTATATGACTATGGTCACCACAACATAACATTCTAAAGTACGTACAAAAGATAAAAGATTGTTGGTTTATTTAAGATGGTGCTATAGCTCAGCACACTCAATGAAACTTCCATCTCTTAGGAAAACAATTTTACCATAGCCTGATATAATTGGTTTCCATTATGATTCCAGTGTTATAGAGTGACCACCTTAGTCCCTTTTTCTTAAACCATGTGACTTTTTTATAGTGATCTTTTAAGACACAGTTTATCTCACTTAGCCGTCAGCATTGGATGAATTGGTAGCAGAAATTGAAACCGAGGTTAAGAAAACTAGGCCACATACTCTACTGAAAACAATTGAGAATTTCTAATCTAGTTATTTGCACGCCATGCCATTTGTTCGAAAAGCCGACATTTCAAAAATCTTTTGTACTGAAAGTTCTCATTATTAATTTTTATTTATTTTTAAAATTTCTTGAAATTTTCATAACATGATGTTATGTTCGGGCACCCCGCATGTTGCACATCAAAATACTCGTTTTGATGTTTTTTTTATCTGAATATGTAATTATTAGACGTTGCAAAACTTGTAGGACACTCTATAAGACTATAGATAACTACAAAAATTTTTACAAATAGTTGTTTCGTGTTAAAAAAAATTATTAAAGTGCTTTTCCCATGGAATCCTATTAATATCTTTTCATGGAATCTTTTTAAAGATAAATTTTAATTATAAACATTTTAATTAAGTCTGAAATATAAAAACAAGAAATCCTAATTTTGATTTCTATTATTTCTATAACCATTTTGCAATGATTTTATCATTAGTTTCGAAGTAATGAAACTCAAAACCAAAGCAATTAAAGACCAACTCCAGTCTAATCGATCAATTTAAATTAAAGAAAGTAAATGGCGATAAATTGCTTGGAAATTTAATTATGCTATCTGTGAACAATTAAATAAGCCTACACCATAATCATGTTTGTAGATACAAAATTATCCAAGAATTTATTTTTGTGCATTTTGTTTTTATTCATAGAAAGAGAGTGACCTCAC
Organism: Argiope trifasciata; assembly: GCA_026543055.1. Lineage (NCBI taxonomy): Eukaryota > Metazoa > Arthropoda > Arachnida > Araneae > Araneidae > Argiope > Argiope trifasciata. Next base: position 917,664 of record JAPMOQ010055343.1, on the reverse strand, counting down.
TTTACTGCGTATAAATTTTAAATGGTGAAAATAAATTATGAAAAACAAATCATTGTTAATTATAAATGCACTGACTCTTAACGGAGGAATAATTAGTTCCGTGTTTAATTGCATTTCTTCCACAGAAAATATTTGAACTTATTGAGATCGAGAAAATTTACTTTTTAAAAAAAGGCTTTTCTGCTGAATACTGCAATGGTTTTTTCTTTTTTTTTTATCTCAACATTTCCATTTTCTTTCGGGCTCTTTTTCGACCTTTGGGACAATGATACTAACGATCACCAATAATGGGAAGCTTTTAAACTTTAATTAAATTTTCATCCCTTCTTAAAAGCAATATTTTTTAATGTTTGTTTCTTTAAGAGAGGTTATCGGTTTAGTTCTTGGTTTTCAGGAAAGAAAATAAAAAAATGAGAGCGATAAAAAATATGTGGTATAAAGAGCTGTTTTAATAGGCTCCCTTTTAGTAATATCCATAAGGCATCTTTGAGAGAATTTTTATCTTCTGAAGTATGTAAACGATACTTCAGTTAATTTTTCAGCGTTTACAAATTTTATTAAATGACGCTCGCTTTTGCAAATTTTTATCGCATTTTACTGGAAGAAAATATCGAGAATAAAATATATTTCGATGAAAAAAAACGTTAAGAAATTGAGTTTTGAGATGTTGCAATTAATTTGTTGGAATAAGCTCCTATATTAAGTGGCGTTTTATCTATGATTTTTTTTCTTTCTTACCATCATGAAGTTTCAAAAAATTATGCATGTAAAAATGTATTAAACAGTTTGTTTCAAAATTGAAACAATTAACACAAGGTATCATAAAGAATACTAAATTTATCAAATATTTTCTTTGATTAAAAGTCATCCGGCCTGTCATTTTTTTATAGATTTATTCATTGATATTTTTATACATGTGTGTATTGGAAATGGTTGAAAAAATATCTGATACTAAATATTGTCCCAAATGATTTTTAGCATGTATTAAGCTATATTACGGAAATAGTTCGTTAGATGTTATGTGTTAGTAATTCATTAAATACAATGAAGGTTTATTCCTTTAAAAAGGCGAATACTAAATAAAAAAAAAGACTCAATTAAAGGATACCAAATGTGAGCAATTTTTAGAATAACCAAAAGCCTGAAAATATTAAAATGCTATTAAAACAAAATAATAAGGCTTAGATTGTAGGTGGAGAGCTCTATACGTGATGAATAGTTCAAAAAGAGAACATTTTCTGTCTTGCAGTTTTATATATTTTGCTAGAGGGCATTGCATTTTCTAAAAGATCATTCATATACCTGCTTCTAATTGAGATATTACAATTTAATATGTTCGAGAAGTTTGAGAATTATTGTAGTCAAAATGTTTTCCTTGAATTTATATCAAGTCTATAGTTTATTCATCTAGCATTCATTCATATATTTCCATTTTTTTCTATAAGAATAACTCTGGCAGGAAGCATTACGATAGATTTTTAACTAAATTAAGACGAATAATAGTGTAATATTAAAGTCTAAAGAATCTAGAATAATCTCATTATTATCTGAAATAGTCATCATACAGAACAAGCTATTTAAACTAATTTTATTTTATTTTATCTTAATCCTATCTCAATGCCATCATTCAACTTTCGAAAAAACTAAAGTCCAGGAAAATGTGCACAAATGTTTGTAAAAGAAATAAAGTAGTATTTTATGTTTATCTTTTGAAAATTTAATATTATTTTTGATGGCTGTAACCTCTAATGAAAGTAACTTCCGAGTCGAAATCTTAAGCGCCCTTCAGATATATAATATAAAAAATAACAATCAAATAGACAGTATTCTTGATGTTTCATTTCCTCTGAAAGGATCGAGGAATAGTTTAAATCCTATTTCCAAAATAGCTCAAAATTTGTTTTATTTGAACTGTGGCTTAACTATTACTATATTATGTTTTGATAACGATATTTTAAGTACAGTTGAAAAAGTTCAGAATTTAAAGAAACTATTTGTTATAACTCTTATACTTTCAAGGAGACTAAACTTTTCTCTGTTCGTTTTTTTTTCAATCTTAGGGAGGGGGGGGGGGTGCCAATAAATATCTAAAATATTTTAAATATACAATTTTTTTTACTATGTGAGGAAAGCAACATTCAGAACGCATTTGTTCTTTTTACATAAAGTTTTCCGAACTTCCACGAAAGGATTTCTTTAGTGATTTCATAGGTTTTTTTCCCAGTCTTCAGGTAAATCAACTTTAACCTTATCTGTAAATCTTAGCTACAGTGTATATTAGAATGAATCCAATTATCTTCGATAAAATAGATTTTACTGTACTTACGAAATATATTGAAGATATGAGATTTTATTTCCTCAAGCTGTTTCTAGATTAAAACTTCCCATAAATATGCTCTAAAAATATCATAAAATCTATCTAAATGTGTCTTAAAATATATTATTTTGATTTATTTTACTTTGTAAATCTATTTGTAAGAGAAAATTTGAGCATTCGTTCACTTTTACCAAATATCAGACATCAGAAAGAAATCAAATTTTCGATTTAAAATAATTTTTCAAAATTATATTTCTCCACTTTTTACAAAAATTAGACATATCAGAATTTATTGCATTCGTAATCTTTAAAAATATCTAAAAAATAAAAACGTAAATATAATTCAAGCTATGAAAATGTTTATATTTTCAACTTGGTAAAAGATTCAATAGAAAATTATAATTTTAGATGCAATTCTGGCGAATTTTACCTAAAAATATCCAGAAAATTTTGAAACAGTCGAAGTTAAAATAGCAATTGCTCCATTTCAAATTCTGATTTGATATATATCGGTATGCAGTCTTGATTGAAATTTAATTCAGGTTGAGACAAAGATAATATTTAGTGGTAAATGAGTGGTTGCATGTTTTATTAATTTCATTGATTTTGTGTACCAAGTTTTTTTTCCCTGACAAGTCCTCAAAAAAATGTATAAAACGTATATATGTAATAAATGAAGAAACTTTAATGCATCGGTAAAAGATATGAAGGGAAAACTAATTCCTTTCATCTTTAGGAAATCAAACTTTCTGTGTCGAGCTGAAAACTGCTATGTGATGTAGTGGGTGACATATTGAGATTAGATAAAATTATCTAAAGGATAAGAATTTCATGACAAGATGTAGTTCAGTAGAAAAAAAAATATTTTTAAAACTATCCATCCATTTTGTTTGAAATGGTTTTTCAAAATTATATCGCTCAACTTTTTACAAAATTAGACTTGCACACTAAATCCTCAGGTTATGGTCGAAGGAGCAGAAAATTAAAATTATTTGAATATTTAAGGGACAGAAAAACATATAAGATTGTATCTACGTCTGTGCAACTGAAAGAATTACTTGACCTCATCAACGCAAGTTTAATGCACGAAACATTCTTGAATCGTTGTACTTTCCACATACCACTATGATTGGATTTTCAACTTAATGGTAAATTTCAGGAATTTCACAAACTGAATTCTCGGGTGATTGTATGGAGAAAAGTTTATTGAGAACATATGAATATTTATGGTAAAAAAGAATCATCGACGCTCCTCGAAGCGTTACTTGACCTCATCCACGGATACGAATCATTCTTCAATCTTGGTACTTCCGCATACCACTAAGACTGAGTTTACAACTTAATAACAAATTTCAAGATTTTCTCAGATTCAATCCTCTGGTGACGGTCTGCGGAGAACAAAATTTGCAAATATATAATTTTTTGTGGATGAAGGAAAACTTACAAGAATGTGTCTGCAACTTCTCTAAACAAAGCATCAGTTGGTGTCTTCAACACATTCAGAGAACAATTCCCTTACAATTCGTCATAACTCCATTACGGCTGATTTTACAACGTAATATTGAATTTGAAGATTGTATTTTCGCTTTTCTTTGTGTAGTTAAACAAAATCAATAAACACACACATGATCAAAATACTTCTACCACTTTATAAATAATCTAGTTGAGACTATTTATCATTGTAGATGAAAATCAATTCATATTTTGTCTTTCGTTAGCACTCCACCGAGTTAATTTCAAGATTGTTTGAGGTGCTTATGAGGATTCAGGTAATAAAACACTGTTAGACTCCCGGGAGAAGGAGATAATGTACAGTTTCAGGTAATTGATAATGAAACAGGAAAATTTAACGGTATTGAATAACAGACTATCTTTTTGTAAAATAAATAAATTTTCTCTTTCACATGATTATTTTAATGATAGATTTACAAAGTAACTAATGGCCTATGTTTCATGAGAACTTTTTGTATTTCTAAAGCTAATTAGTACTTTAATTGGAAATAATAAATAGATATTAGTAAAGAAATGAAAAATTATGAACATTTTGTCGTATAAATAGCTTAAAGAGGGAATTGGCTGTTGACACAGAGGCATAGTACTGTCAATATTGCTTTTCCGTAGACGAAGTTGAATTAAGATATTATAATCTGTCTTTATTGTTTTAGAGGACAAATATATCAGTATACACTGAGAAGATTGGCAAATGTGTTTTTTTTCTAATAGACTGCCCAAAATCTTTTACAGGAGCCATGACTCATCCAGGCCTTTTAACACAACAAGCAGGCAATAAAACCATTTACTCTCACTAAACAACGAAATTTGTTGTTGCAGGAAATTATTTTGAACATGATAAGGGCAGTTACTGACGACTGGTCCCAAATTTACAAGAATTACATGGTTTATATTTCGATTACCAATGATTCCCTCTCTCCGCCTTCTTCCTTTATGGACTTCTTTGGATCTCTCAAAGTAAAATTACATTGATATCGTTCATATTCGAAAACTACATATGAAAGATTTGAAGTATTAGTGACTGTGATATGAACAAAAATTATTTTTCAAGGAAATATACAATACTGTAAACGATCAAATAAAACTTAACTGAAAAAATTACATTCTTCTTTATTGAGCTAGAAGATTTGTTTAACTACTGCTCTAAAATAAAGAACTGGTAATTTTTAGGCAGATTCCTATCGGAATAATACATATTGCAATGGTTATTATGACATTGCAGCAATTTTTCGCCGATTGTGGTCCCTAATCAACTCCCCGCCCCTGTGAAAAAGGATTGTGCAAGCGAATGTATGTGTCATCATTTGAGCTAGAAGTCACACTTCTGCTTTCGGATGCTCAGGGATATTTACCTTCAGAAGCCACTGCATCCCCTCTCCGTCTTAACACGGACAGGGTATCATCATCATTATCATCAACAACAAAACAACAGCAACTGGCCTCGAATATGTTGATAGAAATGTAAAACATCGGACTTTATAAATGATCCATCTAGCCTAAAGAGGTAGGAAATAGTGGGACATTTTTGATTTCACTAAAACTTTCCTAATATTGAAGATAGAAAAATAAATCCAATTAGCTAAAATACTGTCTCATTAAAACGAACAACTTTTGTACTTAAAGTTTTCGATAACTGCAATAGCTTACAAGTTTAGGTTTAAAGTTTCACCACTTAAGGTTTGAAAGTAAGGCAATAAAGCCCCAATTTTAACTGTTTCTAACAATTATATTGCCAGATAAGTATAAAGGAATCCACTTTTGTCTTCCAACTTGCCTAAAAGAATTTTTTTAAAAAAAACTTCCCTATAAATATTTATTAATAGATTTTATTTTACTTTTCAACTTCTAAAGGGAAAAAACCAATTCTACGAAAAAATACCATAATGAACTACTTTTGAGCACTCGGAAAAAATATAGATTTTGAATTAAATATAATTGTATTGCATATATATTAAAAGTACAGTCCGAATTTTTATGCAAGGGTCGGGTTGTTTCCAAAATAATTGATTTGCAAGACTTCAAATTTCATTTAATAATTATCTTGCTATTTCCCAGTTTTACTGCAAAATGAATATACATACATTAAAGCCACAAACATTGCATCCAAGATTCATATATGATATCAAATTATCTTTTCTACATTTAATAAGTTAAAATTATATTTTAATGACAGTTTATTTCATGTAAAAATAACACATAATCCATAAACAATTTCATGCTTAGAATTTCTTCAAATAGTAAAGAAAACAAAGTAGTTAAAGAAAGAAGACTCAACATCGATTTTTATGGGAAAATCTCCCACAAAATATATTTTTAATATCATATTTACACGTCATTTTAAGTCATATATTACATAGATTTTTTTTACATCCGTAATATACGAATGAAACATTAGATTCCTAATAGACAAATAACTCTTTTGAAATATTTTTTTTAGAAACATTGATGGTAAAACATAGAGTTTTATTATCAAATTTTACTTTCTATACTTCAATATCATTAGTCCTTACCATCAATTTGGTGAACATCACAGAGTCCTAAAAGTGATAATCACTTTTTGGATAATAAGTAGTGCCTCTTGGAATGCATTTTATTGCGACAATGAAGAAATAATAAAATTCTCTATATAAATATTTCTCTATAATTTAATTTAAATATATTCAATACAGGAATGTCCAAGAGTTTAAACGCATTTTACATAAGTTTCTTCCAATAATCTAAATCTTTACCAGAAATATGTTATTTTTTATGTAATTATATAGATAAATGTCATACTTTCAAAAAATAATTTCAGCATTTAATATTAATTATGGGATTCTTTAGTTTTCATGTAATTTTTCATTAAATTAAATTTTATTTTTTGAAAGTTTAATTTTTATTTTAATCACTTCAAACCTCATAGGATATTCAGATGAAATATGTGTTTTCCATTTGATTACATATAACGTAATAATATAATATTATATATTGATGAATTTAAAGGATGTCCACATGAATATATTATTCGTTTCAGAAAACCATCATTAGTTCATATATCATAGGTTGAACCCTCGCATTGATATTTATATATGATTTTGCCGCTAAAAGAAACTGGAAAATCATGCACAGTTACTAAATGCTACAGAGGTGAGGAATCTTAGCTTCTGTTTTTGAAAAAAAAAGTAGATGTAGATCAATTATATATTTTTATTTTTCATATGAAGAAAAATATTGTTTAAAAGGGGAAAAAAGTTTTTTTCTTCTTCTAATGATTATCAGGACATTACCAAAGATGAAACTGGAAAAACTATACTTGGGAAAAAAATCTATCTTGATTTTTTTTAAATTAACAACATGCTTCCAAGGCATCTGGATTTCTTCATATTTCTCCAAATGTTTTGTACAGAGGTTAGCACTATCATTTATGCTCTCTGATTAGAAATTACACGAGTAATATGGAAAGTGCATCGAAATTTTGAACTGTTATCGGATGACGATGATAAATCTAAATTGATGCTAAAGTCTTCAAAACATTTCGAGGCATTGAAACGATAGATGTTTAATCTGTATTAAGTATTTCATATACATCACACAAGTATACATAACAATACTTTCATAGAATCAAATATAAAATGTCGGATCATTCATAGATTCGGGTTTACCACCCATGCATTTCCTGTTTATTTCGCGTTTTACATTGTGAAGACGCGCTAATGCGAAGATTGAATTCCGCCAAGGATCAAACTCGTGACCTTACAATATGCAGTCGCGTAACATACCAGCTAGACAAAAGTGGTCGACAATGTTTAGTGGCTGTTATTGACTTATTAAGATACCACTGCATTTATAAGGATTAGTTTTATGATAACCGACTGCAATTTATAAAAAAAGAAAAGGAGAAAAATGCCATCAATCTATTTTGCTCAAAGGAAACAACTAGATATTATGTTTATTCTAATAGTGCAACATTTTGCAAGACATTTCCAAGAAATTTTCTGCTATTACGAATTCGGCTCAGTGTCGTGAATATATCACACCAATATTGGGGTCGTGAATATATCATACCAATATTGGATGGAAGTGTTTTATAACAATATATAACCTCATTTTTTGTTTTTCATTGCTAAAAATCCGATGAATTACAAAATAATTTTATAAAGCTTCTGAAATATTCAAAATTTATCACGTTCTGAAAAGTGAACAACAAATATCTATCAGTGATAAACTATAATAATAAGTATAAACATTGTTATTATGTCAAATCCCGTAATTATCGTTTATTCCAACCAATAATCTCGAGGATAAGAATAACATTTTCATGCAGACATGCTTTTTAATAAATTAATTAATTATTTTAAATTTAGGCAATCACGTTAAAAATATCCGTATAAACAACAGAGTCGAAATATATTACTTTTTTTGTAAGAAAAAATATTTTTAACTAATTTTAATTTTAAATAAAACGCTTTAAACATATTTCAATTTTAAATAAAATACTTTTAATTTAATTCAGTTTTTCTTCAGAGAAGTTATTTTGCTCTCAGATTTTACAATTTATAGTGAATATATATATTTTTTCAATTAGAAAACAAAATAATTTACTTTTAAGATCATATATTTTTGAATGGGGAGTCTTTTAGTACAATGTTTTATCGTATATATTCTGAAATGAACATTAAATCTCCTAATATTCTACATTTTCATAAAAATTGGTCATTAAAGCGAAATAAAAACCATTCTTATTATAAATCAAAAATCACTTTTGTATAAAATGCGTCTCCGTGAAACTGTAATGCATAAATGAAAGTTTTTGTGATGTATTTTCAGACGGCACAAAACATCCATTTTGTTTCACAAATTATTTCAGTTTTTTTTTTCTCAATGGACATCTAAAGTGTCTCCCTCTTTGCATAAGCAGGCACTGAGGGATTTCTGATAAAATCCGACTTCTATTTTTAATCGGAATTTTAGTTCCCTATTTGCTTTTTCTTTGATTTCCTCAATATAATTGTCACCGGACCAAATTGCTAGACAGAACGAAGAGCAGGATGATGGCGGCCACAGAAATTATCATATCCGGTGTTCTGTTGTTTCCACTTCTGTTCAGCAAGCTATCACACAAACCTGTAAAGCATAAAAATTATAGACAATTTTCATTTAAAAATATAAAGTATGCGTTTGAATACAGAGAAGTTTGAAACAGAAGTTAAAAGAAATGAATTAAAATTTAGATTTATTCTATTATTTTAAAAGGAAGTATTTTTGAGGGCAAGTATATAGGGGTATATTACATTTGCAGATATAAAGTTTAAGCTGAGATTAAATGGAATTAAAATTAAATAATTAAAACTAATAGTTTATATACTTAATTTTTTTAAAAATTTAAAATAATTGTTAAAATATTTCAAAATAATAATTAAAAGAATTAAAAGTAATAATTAAAATAATTGAAAAGAATAATTAAAAGAATTTAAAGAAATAATTAAAATGATTGAAAATAATAATTAAAATAATTAAAATATTAGTTAAAGTAATTGAAAATGATAATTGAAACCGTTGAAAGTAATCATTAAAATAATTGAAAATAATAATTAAAATAATAGTACATAATAATTATAATAATTTGAAATAACAGTTAAAATTATTGGAAAAAAATTGAAATTAATAATTAAAAATATTCCATGTAATATTTAAAAAAAAACGATTATAAATAAAATAAGTATCAAAATAATTGAAAATAATAATGAAAGAATGAAAATAATAATTAAAATACTTGTAACAATTAAAATAATTGATAATAATAATTAAAACAGTTAAAAATTATTATTGAAATAATTGAAAGTTAATAATTGAAACAACTGAAAGTAATAATTAATATAACTGAAATAGTGTCGTACCGGCGGAAGAAATGTTAAACGTGAAATTTCCTGTGACACCTGGTTCTACTGTACGCCGACATGTGTCATGTATTCCAGAAAGATGAGTCGTTTTGTCACTACTCCAATACACCTAAACAAAAGTAAGACATATTAAACTTAATTTAAATTTCTCATGTTAAGGTAATAAAAAGATATAGAAATAGATGCGAATGATTCCATATTATATGATAGATAACAATATAATTTATTGGTATGACATTATAAAATTTTTAATGATTATCCTGAAATATTTTCAAAATTAGCTTTAGAGGTCTATATTTTTTTATTATTTCTCAAAACGTACTTTTTCCAAGTATAATAGACTTCTTATTTCAAAACGAATGAAATCAGAACAACACTGTTTGTACAAAAAATATGAAACTGAAACTTAAATTCCTTGAAATGCATGAAATCGAATATTCAATCTTCTTTTTGTAATTCTCAGAAGTCAAAAAAATATTTTATCATAAATTTGAATTTATATATGAAAAATGAAATTGCATGAAAATACATTATCTGAAGAATATATTCTATTTGAATTCATTCTGATCATTTGTACATCGGAAAATGCAATTCTTAAGAATTATTATTAAATTTAATATTCAATCAAAATTTTTTGGAGAGTGCGTGGGTGGATATTTCAGATCCTTAAAGCTCTCAGTAGAAAAGATGCTGAGATAGCAAAGAAGCTTAGCTATTTTATGTTTTAATGAAACATTGCTGAATCAGCTTATTCTAAATATTCTAAATCTTTGTGCAATGGATTTTGAGCTGCAAGGATTAAAAAAAACCATATGTCTCAGAATTCCCAAATACAGAATGTATATTTCATCGTTTAAAAAGAATAGTAAACTGAATATATTATTTTAATAATAATAATAATTAACCTACAAACCGATTCAAATTGATTTAATTAAAATTCAGAATATGATGGGACATCATGAGGTCCCATATATAACAGAGAAATATTACAAAATTCCATTGTGCTAAAAAATTAATTACCAATCTATGATTTGCTTTGGAATGATAAATATTTAAACGTAATAGTAAGGGGTAAAGAATTATTGACTATTTTTAAATATTTAAACAGCACAGAGACTTGTTTCTCACTTTTCTTATTTTATTATTACGAAAATAAAGTAGACGCATAATCATACATCTTGGCTTTAACAGGAAAATTATTCCTGTGAAAAACACCCAACATGTGCTCCATTGACATCAATTACATGCTGACAGCGAAATTATAGCATGCCCAATACCAATACGAATGATCGAAAGATTTCAGCAAATGACACATAAATTCACATAAATCCCTAATTCTTTTTCCCAAAACCACGGTCTTTTAGGAACCCTTACTACCAGTAATCGCAGGGATTTAATCCGGGTAAACGAGGTGAACAAGGATCAGGAAAAATTTTGAATATTCACCAAAGTTAGTACGAAGTAACTCCTTGACTTGGAACACATTGTGATTAGTCGCTCACTTTTCATGGTCTGCAGACATTGCCATTCCAGTTAAGAAGGGAATGGCCTGTTGTCTAAGGAGTTCACAGTATTTTGCGCTTGTATAGATCAAGTTTTTGGACCTTGGGGAGTAAGAGTTTGAAAGAAAAACAGTTTGAGGATAAAGTTAGTTGTATAATCATGGCATATAGTCACGCAATCAGAATTCGGCTGCTGCTAATTCAGGACATTAGAAGGGGTAGCACTCCATATGAGGAAATTTTGATTATTCACTACATCATCGAAAGAAAACTGTGCATCATCTGACCTTAGAATTTGCTAAGCCCAAGCTTCATCATCTTCCATTTTCTCCAAAAAAATTCATGGAATGTTTCAAGGTATGGAGGCTGCAAAATGTGTGGAAGCTTATACAGATAAAATTTTAAAACAGACCACTGAATTTTTCATGTTATTGAACTTATTTTACTCCGATTAATAACTTGCTGAAAAACAGCTGGAACTGGAGTTTCTTTCAACTACAGTTGTAACAACTTCTTCGACAGCTTCATTCGCTTCATGGCAGCAAGTCCAAAAGAACAGTTTCTTTGTGAAATTTATTTATCTTCAAATCGTCCTTCGACATGGTCCCTTTTCGCAATTCGTTTAAATGACAATATTCAATTCATACAAAGCAGCTAAACTATTGCTGTCGTTTTGATGAAAGAGTTTTAAAAATAAAGCTCAGTCTTTCGTCTATAATAGCATGCTTAATAATGAAAAAGACACGCAAAATGATTTTCGGCATCTCACTGCAAGTCTCTTTATAGGGGAGACTAATTTGCCTAAGAAATTTTGAAAAAAGGCCCATCTGGTGGCCTTTTTTCACTGCAGAAATTTTATCTCAATTCTCAATATAAAGAATATATCAAGTGCCATCAAAATCCGATTGGTGGAATGGGCTTCAGAGGGGTTTGAATAGAGTCGCTTTAATTACAACCACACAAAATATATAGGGAGAAACAAAAATAATATATATTATACCTTTGAAATTTAGAATTAATTAAATGATCTAGGGAAAAAAATGCAAAACTCCACAATACAATTAATTTTGGACAGGAGATCCCATTGGACGTATTCGTAATATTAAATTAAACATTAAAAGTTTTTTAAAGGAGACTTGCTTAAAACATAGAGGAGACAAAAATTTGATTACTGGTTTCCCACTTAAAATATCCCGATATTCATCCAGATAGAAAATATATTTCTTTATTGTCGTAAAATTCTTCTTGAAGGCATTGTACAATGGAGAAAAAAGTTATATCTGCAGACGGTAAATAATTAAGGAATCAAATATCATAAGAAAAATCAAATTGAAAAAAATTGAAAATTGGATTTTATGTTTCGAGGTGTTTTTAAGTTACAAACGAAAACGTAAAAATAATTTTCCAATTACAATTATTTGCATTTTTTTCATTTTTGCAGTTGAAATTAAAATGAATAATGAAAAAGAGTATCTATGATAAAAACGGTTGAATGAATAAGAAAAAAAATAACGAAAACAAAGAAGCTACGACCGAAGTATATATTACTCACAAAGCAGTATTTGTTCCTCGAATTTCTGAGACCAGTTACTAGGTAACTACGACCATTTTCTTCCCAGTCACCATGGCAAAGGAAACCTTCGGAAACATGGAAACATAAAATTGATTCCAAATTATTATTAATACTTATTAAAAATCCAATTTATTGAAGAAACATTATAAGGTATGTATTCAAAAGCAATAAATAGAAAGTTTTCAATTTTCCTTTAATTGGAAATATGCCTCTAAATATAAATTGAATTTGATATAGCTTTTCAAGAATCAGGTAAACAAAATTGTTTTCATTTAAAAAAATAATACTTGATCAAAATTAATCTCATTTAAAGAATGTTTTAAAAATTGTTTAGGAATTCGAATTATCATATTTTATTTGCCTTTGCTTTTGAATTCTGTCATTATATCATGCCTCCTCAGAGAATAACAATTTAAATATGTAATTCAAGAAATGATAATTTATTTGCTTGGATTTTACATATGAAAATATCGTGCAGCTCAAGCTGATAGGAATTACTAATTCCAATATCATGTTTGCAAAATAATCTTTTTGCATGAATTCACAGTGAATTGATGTTAACTTTAAGTTTTTTATAAGTATAAAATTCATCTATATATTTGACAAATATCAAATTAATCGAATTATTAAAAAAACAGAATTTCTAATTAATGCAATACATAGAGAGAGTATTTGAATGCGGATGATGTAAACAATTTCATAATGGAAAGATAACATGATAAAAAAAGCATAAATAATAAATTTTAGGAATTATAAATCGTTATCAGTTTTAAATTGAAACTGGTAAAAGTAACAAGTAACTAAACTAGCATTTATCAAATTTATGAAAGCAATAAAATATTTTTAAATACGCCTTATTTGCAATAATATATATATATATATATATATATATATATATATATATATATATATATATATATATACCCTTCTTACTGCTTCTTACCCTGGTTCGCCCTTCTTACTGCTGTTTAAAATTAGCAGCTAAATACTGTATGTAACTTGTCTTTTAATAGCTACTTCAACAAAATATTTTTAAGAATCAACTTTTGATAGTCATATAACTCACTCATGCAGTTATAAAGGCCTTAAGCCCGTACTGTACTATATGTCTCTCTAATTATCTGTCAGCTCTCCCAAAATTTCAACTTTAAATTAAATTGGAAATGATTAAACTGCAAATTGATATAAAAACATTTTTTTTTTACCCTAACAAATCATTTTTAAAAAAATATAAGTAAAAGAGAATCATTATGAGTACTAATGAATAATTACAATAATTTAGGTAATATTTCAAGAATTATTCAACAAAAATTACTTAGATTCATGATAAAATTTAGGTTTTAGTTTCACTTTCAAAAAAATTTAAATGATGCAAATAATAATATTTCATTTTATTTTGGTCTGTAAACGTAATAAAAAAGTATCAAGTATAAATTTCATACATCTTTTAGTTACAACAAATCAAATTCTACGAAATGGTCTTAACACTTCAACTTTAAAATAAATATATGAAGGTTTCTATCTTCTGTTATCAAATTTGAGCAATTTATGAAGTTTTGATTAGTTATTAAAATTTTATTACTTTGTACATCCGTTACAGAAGCGCAGCTCGTCAAGAAATCAATGGTATCGTGCGATCGGCATCCGACTATTCTGGCCGCCGAATCTCTGCAAAGTTCCGGGCGGAACGATGATGACACAACCTTTCCAACCTGCACTCGAAGACCATTAGTTTCGACCAATTGTGGGCAACCAGATGACGGAGCTGAAGGAGCTAAATAAACAACAACAAAAAATATATATTCTTACAAATTTTTTTAAATAATTTAACTATAAATTGTTTGATAATCCTTATGAAATCACTACCACGACTAGCGCTTTCAATCCGGAGCATCTACAAATTAGATGACCCTATATTTGACACCTCTTTTACCTGCAGTAGAAGAATGATCATAAATTAGGTGTGAATTGCAGGTTATTAACATGAGAATTAAGTGTTAAGATTCATATTTTTATGCTCAAAATAGATGAAGAAATTTACATACAGATAATGTATCTGTTTAACCCGTAACTGGAGATAATTTTTCAAGCGTTCAGAGACAAAATAACTTCAAAAATAAATAACTTCGCAAAATAACTTCATTGTTCTTTTTCTTTCTTTTCTTTTGTAAACATAATTGGAATCTATTTTGAAAACATCAAACATTCTGTAAATAATGAAGTTATTTAAAATGATAATATTAAAAGTATTAAATGTTATAATATTAAATGCTGGAAAGATGTTACAAGAAAACCTAAACAATCATTTAATGAGTATTTACTTCGTTTGGATATTATGAAATTACATTAATATCAATAATATTTATGATTTAATAAATAAAAATTAACTTAATATTTTAAAATATTATTTCAATATAACATTATTAATGTAACATTACTTCATTCTTTTTGCGTAATTCAAATTAAAAGCAGTTAATTTAAATTACAATTAATACTAAACTAATTTGCAAATGGTATATTTCTTTATTTTTCTTGCATTATTAAAATTAAAAGCAGTGTCAGAGACAAGGTGCCAATACCTCCAATACATAACAACAAAAATTTTGAAAAAGAATAATTCGGTTACACGCACGTGTTCATAATTAAACTTTTTCCAACATATTACTGAAAGAACAACTTGGAGGTAAGGAGGAAACAATTATATTTAAGAAAAATTACCTCAAGATAACCAGAATTAATAAACAATGAAATCATTTTGACTTCCTTCATCAGTTACGAGTTGACAAGCCTACATGACAATGGATCTCTGATATCATCGAATTTGGTCAGATGCTTTTACTTTCAAGTTTCTTTTATAAATTACTATATATGGTGGGAAATATTTGGTATAAAATAGATAGAGTTAATTTATCAGGGAGCGAAGTAGAGAGGAAATCGTAGTATGGATTTTTCGAAACCCGCCAGGCGGGAAAGTAAACCTAATATTTAACATAGGGACAACTAAGCTGCAGTGACATATGTATTTACAATCGAGAAAAACCTGTATATTGGATTTACTGCATTATTCCATTTTTTATCACACCTGTCTTACCAGAAAATGTTAGTCACTAGTCATCACATACTCATCGAAAGTTATCACCCAAATCTGAGTTTAAATATTTATTCTAACAACATCGATTTATGTCAAAAAGTAGATTATTACTCTCTGAGGATGTTTAATGGAAATCATGGCTTATTTTCTCTTTTTTTGCTTTATCCAACTACATAAATCTTCTAGATGCCTTATGCCAAATTTCTTCTTGCATTTCCAGATTCTATCAGAAAGATGGGATTCTCTTCGGACGAGCGTTAACAGAATTACAGTTTCACTTTCATTTTAGCCCTCGAATTGTAAACGCAAGTTTTTCTTACTGATGGGATCGATGCCGTGTAATTGGATCTTTCCGTTGCAAGTTAAACTTTCCATTGTTCAAACAGCCTTTAAATTATTTAACCTCTTTCTTCCATCATATCATTTTAATCCCTTTAATCTGGCAGTGATTTTGTTTATAAAGGGAACAAAGATTGAGAAATATCACATGGCAACTGAATTTAATAAAATAAATTTTATTTAATTATTCGAAAAGTGACTATTTTGTAATTACTAAATTGATCAAGACCTATTTCATCAGTATTTTCAAAATATATTTTGAGTTTATCAGGCTATATTTTATAACATCAGTAAAAAAAAAATTAATTTCAATAGTCCTTAACTGCACGCCTATATTTACCTGAACTCTCAATTTTGTTACTAAAAATTTTGGTAAAATAATTGTAATTTCAAATTTTAAAAAGCCATATTAAAATAAAGTACGACTTCGATAATCTCTATTTAAAGAGTAGATTTATTGAGTGACGTATTCCAAAACACAACATAATGTGTGTATGTAGATGATCAGGATGACAAACTATAACCAATCTGCATAGTCGCAGATCTGTTTAGACTATTTGCACAAACTAATTATTTCGCTAAACAGAATCTTCGCCTAGTACAATAATGCTAAATTCTAATCAATTTGAATACTCGGTGTTACAGTTGAATAACGAGGGATTCTACCAAGCTGTTACAATTCGGTTAATCAGAATTATCTCAAGATAATATGAAGTGCTTAGTCCAGATAATTAAAGCTTTTGAAAACTATTATAAGGAAATCTACGAATAATGTGATTCACATTTAAAAAATACATAAAATTATTCTTGTGATTCAATAACATTATTCATGTACTTACACTACTGTTGGGCTAGGCTATATGTGCATTACTTTAGGTACAGAAATATCTCTTGTCTTCTATTTTCTACACATTTTTTAAAAAAATTATTGTAATAAAACATTTAAATATTTACTTTATATTATTTCTTTAATGTTCAGAAAGCTTTCCCAGATTTCTTGCAAATAGAAATAGAGATAAAAATTGTGCTTTTTAAGGGGCAGTGGAAAAAAAAATTAATGATAATGATTTTAGAAAAATTTTTAGAATAAATTCATTTTCTTTTTAAATGTATTTTATATTTGAATAATTAATTTGAAACATGCAAAAAATAAAGAGAAAAATCTTGCGAATTCAAATGTTCTGATAGAAAGAGATCATTACGAATTCTTTTAGTGAAGTTCGATCAAGACTTGATATGTCCTCATTCTTATGAATTCGGCATTGATAATTAAAGAAGTATGATGTCATTACCAAATGATGTTCAGAATGGGACATATCAAGTATATGTCCGAAGAACATATAAAGTATATGTGTGAATTTCCCATATCTTAGAAGAAGTTTAGAATAATTTTTAGTCTCTCACTGAAGAAAAAAAATATTATAAGGTAAATTATTTGCACTCCCAACATTCAAATAATGAGCAATAATTCATAATGAATATGCTTGATTTAATGCAACTGAATGTCGATTTGCCAGGAATAGAAATATAGGTATATAAATGCTAATTACTATAAAATTTGTCAATGATTAAATGCTTTATTCAGACTAGAGTGAAAAATTACAAAACAATTAC
>JAPMOQ010055343.1:878588-889837 GCA_026543055.1 Argiope trifasciata | reverse complement strand
CTTGATTTCACATCTATTAGCATGCACCAAAAGGCATAATTATATAAACTTCCTTTTGTTTTGCAGTAAGATTTGGCAAAATCTAAATTTAATCGATTGATCTCAAAGCAATACAATGGCAGTGAAATAGCAAACTGCAAAACGTGTTTGGGATTATAGTTTCAGAAAGTATATTATTTATATAGTAATTTTCTTGTTAAAGATGAATTCAGGTTATTTGCTAAGACTTTTAAAACAGAGTGTATATCTACTCAAGAACAATTCTTCTCCAAGCAGAGAAAAATGTTTTTGAAAATGATTGTTGCAAATAGAAAATTATTTATTTCCTTATTAAATTAACCCACTGATCTCAAAGCAATGCAAAAATAGTGAAAGTGCAAGTCAGAAAAAATCTCTGGAATTGCAAAATTGTAAAAAAATTATGTTTTTAGGCAATGGACTTGTTAAAGATGAATTTAGTATTGATTTTTTAAGACTTTTAAAATAAAATGAATCTTTGGATAAGGCATATCAGGTGTACAACTACTCAACAACAATTCTTCTTCTAAAAAGAGAAATTAATATTTTTGGAAATCTTTCATGTAAAAAGACAAACGTCATAAAGTGAAATAACTTTATAATTTTAGAAACGAAATAAATTCGCAAGAAAACAAGTTGTAAAAAGTCTATAGATCAGAAGCTTACCATCCTGACATGCTGTATGTGATGAAGGTGCTCGTATTAGCAGTGAAGCTGACTTCTTCAATACAGATGAATTTAGTGTCAATATGTTCATGAAGATGCTGGAGTTTGAAAGACGTGTTTCTGTGGCTGAATGTGTACACTTTTTTAAAGTCCAGAGTGTGCCATTTATGAGATGACGTAACCCAGCTTGGAAAGGAGCAACTAGGAGTTGGATGCTTGCCTAAGGAATAAATATATATTCATATCAACAGTGATAAAACCAAGATTACAAAACAAGAAAGAGCAATTTAGTGTGATCCATCGGAAATAAAGAAAATGAGGATAAGAAAAGAAAAAAAACAATTTCAGTCTTTTAGAAAAGTCTTATCTAAAACATAGTTCTGAATTAAGAATCAACTTAAAGTATAGTCTTTATTTCGTATTATAAGTATAAATGACAGAGTCCATGATTTTACTTAACGTTAGCCAAGAAATTATTCCAGATTAATTGGACAAATTGGAACTAGTCTTGTGATTCTGTACATCAGTAAAAGGACATTTTAAACTTAAAACAGCAATACTTTACTAATCATTAATATGAGCTTCTCAAACACTTAAGGCTAATAGCCTTGATCAGAAAATAAAACCGATAAATTTTATTCGAATGAAGAGAGAAAATTCACCATATGTTTAATTATACTCCAAAAATGTGATCTATTGTAATTGTGCTATTTGAGATTAATCGCGTGATTCTTAATTTTCTCAGAACCCTTACGATAGAACTTATTAATAAAAATATACAGCTGTTCTGACGTATTTTAGGAGCTTCATACCAACATATGGCCCAATAATAATTTCAGATTGAAATATGATGTAAATTTCGATCATACAGAATATACCAGATTTCAATGCATCATAAGCATCAGTTAAATAAAATGCACTGTAGATAAATACAGTATAAAACGAAGGCACGTAGGATACTCTGTAGATAAATGCAGTCTGAACTTTAATAGGGTACATAGTCCATATTCCTTCCCTCCTTATGCTTTTTTATTTCTGATTGTCAGATTAAAGTTACAAAGAGACACCAAAATATAGATAAAAATACAACAGGTGCTCTAATTGTTAATTCTCTACATGTGTAACTCTTCTGTAACAAATTAAAGAATCTTAGTCTCTTTTCTTATACTTACCAGGCGCAAAACGAAATTGTTTTTTTTAAATAAACAAGAAAATTCAATATTAATTAAAATTAAAAAAATCAAAACCAATAAAAATTATTTCAGACAAAAAAATTGTGGTTCTATTTTTATAGGATAAGAGGAAATAAATCAATTTTCCTACTTTTGATCAATTTCATTGTTCTAGATCCTTCCCAGGGTGACACTAGACCATCGCAAGTGGCATCAGCTGACTGAGACATCTGAATGCCTCCTTTTTCAGGAAGGTAATCAAACACCTAAAAAGTAAAATTTCGTTTTTCATCACAAATTATAAAGGAAGACAGTTATGCGTAGTACTAAGAAATAAACTACCCTTGTACTACAGAAAGTTGCGCAATGCTGTGTATTATTACATAATTCCATTCATTCAATATTAAAGAATACTACCAATAGTATTTGTTGTCATAAATGTTGTACAATATATATGTGAGTTACTGGGTTAGTTAAATTAATTATTAGGATTAATGTAACTGTTCACAATGGAAAATATGTAACATTATTTTGGGAATATCGTATGTAAACATCAGTCATATTTTGATCTATAATGCATTTAAAATAATTACTGTTTATAAAAATACTAAATGTAACAAAATTGCTGCAATTCGATTGCTGGCAAAAGTCATATTAAAATTAAAAACCAATAAAATTAACTATGACTGTTACATTCAAGCTTTGTTAATTTACTAAATGCATTAGAGTTTGATACTTAACATAGTAAGAAAATTAAAAAGATGTTTCTAAATCTCTGTCATTCCTCAGTACATCATACTCCTTTAACCACTTAATGACTAAATTATCTGTATCGTCTACTAAAACATAGAGATAGAATGAATTGTCTTTTGCTACAATTTTTTGCACTTAAAGTCCAAATTAATTTTAATTGCCAGTCAAAAGCTAACAACACAGAGGGAATACTTTCGGATTATATCTTTAACTAATTGCATTGAATTCCACTTCATGATTATATATACTATTAAATTTTTATTGAAAATAAATAAAGATAAAAAAAGTAAAATGCTTCAAGTTTCTTTATGTTCGTTTCTTCCACCAAAATATATCTCCAATTATCACTATCTAAGGAAAATATAGAAGAATTTTTAACTGAGCACAATGTTTTCAACACAATACAGATAGTTGAAAACATCTTTGAGTAACACCAGTAACATAAATACTACTATGAGAAAAGCTATATCTAAGAAAAGCAATAAGTACTTTCAAGGAAGTCGCAAAGGATTCCTAGCGTGAAAGACAAAGTAAGTTTCACTGGTCTGGAAAATGTAGCAAGTGCTGAAATTAGACTGAAACTGGTTTTTCCGCACTCTTTTATAAAATTTCCAATTTTGCCCCTACTGTTTTCTTTTCTTTTCCTTCGTTTATTTTTTCCCTTTTTTGAATCTCATAATAAGCAATTTGATTCTTAATTAAATTGTAGCAGTTACTTTATATTCATATTTTCCCAAATAATATTAATGATGATTTCTCTTTCATTTAAAGAGAAGATAATGAACTTGATCACACATACAGTATGTATATAGTAAATGATATAATATCTATTAATTATGATATAGTATCTATCTACTTTGATTAAGGAAACCTTAACTAAGATACATACATATGTAAATTCTTGTAATGAACTAGAGAGCATATGATTGTTGCAGATAAAATTCACAGTCAAAGATTTTTAGGGTAGAGTTATAACTTTGTTTTGGGCTTGGAAAAATCATTTTACACATTTTTAGTCCATTTAGTAATCGTAGTATATAATATATTTTTAATTAAAGAGTTTTTTCGGCTTTTTCGCCTTATTTGTGAAATTACTATTAATTTTAAGCTAAGTTTAGAGTGAGCTAAGAATGGCCTATCGCCATCTATCGGTAATGAAACCTTTTAATCAACTTTACATTTGTACAGAACAAATAAATAAACAGACAGACAAGAAAGTGAGGTATTACCAATTGTTATCTAGTTCTTAATCATCTTCATTATTTCAAATTCTCTAAGTCATTAGAAAATTAGTTTAAATTCGATTGCAAAATTAGCGACAAAAAAGATAAACAGACAGAGAAGAAAAGGAGCTGATAAAAACTTATTAACGAAATAGCGTTATTAACATGAAAATGAATGGATTTATTATTGAAAATATTGAGATTTTTTGTATAATTTAAAAATAAAAGTATTGCATGGACCAGAGATAAATAAAAACAATATTTATATATAAATTAATATAAATGTAACATGCCTAGATCTATTATGTAATTACGCAATTTAAGTTTAAACAATCTCAAAGTAAGCTTTTAAATCTAGAAAAAGAACAATTAATGTTGAATTGATTAGATAAATATTTCCTAAGCGAAGTAGTATTATTTAAAAAAAATTAATTTAATTTTATAAGAATACAATTTACTCACAAAAAACTTTTGAAGAATTACATATTAAAAATGCAAATTTGCTTATTACGCAGTTTACTTTCAGAATCACTTATTGAAAATATAATAAGTTTTATGGTGAAAAATAATTTCATGAGTTTATATTTTCTTTGTATTATTGTGTAACTATGTTCCGAAATTAAGAAAATAAATTTGAGATATTTCCATAGAAACATCTTTTAATATAGATTCCCAGACATATGAAACCGAAAAAAGAGTAATTAAAAATTAGCCACAATTGAGGATTTCAGTTATATATATAACAATATACTGATCATTAAAATTTGAGAATTGATCTGAAATTCCTCTATTAAATATGAGTTTTGCTTATTAGTACACACATATTGTACGGTAAAGTATGACATTTATAAATATTCATAATATTGTAAAATATCATGGACTAGTTATATAATATCATAGAATTTTGTACAATATTCTACAACAGGCGATGCTGCCTGTTTCAGTCTATAAAAAATATTTAAAACATATTGTTAATACAGAATAATATCTTAATTGAAATGCAATCGACTACTGATATCGGAATTTGACATGTATGATTGGTTAGTAAGAAATAAATGCCGAATTTACTTACAAAACATCTGTATGCATTATCGTCTGTGAAAGGAAGATTGTGATGCTTTTCATTTGACATTTTTCCCACTAAATAATGTGCCGATCCTTCCTTCCACACGGCCAGACAACTCAGCTCTTCAACTATAAAATAATTGAAACATATTAATAGAAAAATATTCATGTAGTGTTAACGGTGCCTGTAAGAGGGTGCGTGTATCAGTTCAATTAATAAAACAAATATAAATGTTCGAGTAATATGATTTTTATAAATTACTCTCACCTAAAATACTCAGAGAAGTGCTTAAAATAAGTTAGTATTCAAACACTTGGGCCATTTTATCTTTTATAAAAGTAATTAAGAATTAATATGATTAATAATTACAGGAAGTGTTCATAACTAAACGCTTAGAGTAAAATGTATGAAGTTGTATCTCATTAAACAAATCGAATTTTTACACTAGGCCATCCCTTATTAATTCTCTATTTTTTCTTTAAGTAAATGTACTTCAAATATTATTTTTCTATCAGCTATAGAATAAATCATTACAATAAATCATGTTCTGGTTTGCAAAAATCATGGAAGAGATGCTGGTATTTTATTGCCTTGACTTCCAATACAACATTTAGATGCATTCATCCATGTATCTTTATTTTCCTTGTAAGTAATTTAAAATCAGTTTTAAAAAAATTATATTTTGAAGAGTTTTTATTATACGAGAGCTTGGTGTTGTTATGGTTTGAGGTATTTGAAACCTCAAACTGCGTTGGCAACAAATTAGTGATTTATCACTTTCGAGGCGTCAATTTTTAGTTTTTAGGGTTATTGAAAATAATGCAGAAGGTTCTCACATTTGGCAATTTATTGCCATTGTAAGTTATAACTTGTTTTCCAAGTTATTCCTTCTTCGAATTCTTATGAATTGCGTTAATTAATTAAAAACATTAACCAGCTTAAACCGATTTGAAACAACCACAAGACTTTCAGATTACGCATGCGTCGATATTTAGAAAAAAAAAATGTGTTATTCAATCTGAAAGTATGTCGAGTTCCAAAACTTTATTTGCCAGCTAGAAAAATTGAAAATGAAAGTTTAAAAAATTATCATTGCACCTATGTATAGATAAAGACATAGACAGATAGAGAAGTTTCGTGATTTTTTCAAACTGGTAGAAACTAGTTAATGACTCACATTAATTTAAGGCAAATAGTGACTTACAAATAATAATTATCTCACTTAATAACGTGAAATTTGTGATTGCAGATTTCATTATTTTCATTATGGCTTATTTATTCCAGTGTAATTCAAAATGGAAGTAGTTTAAGGGTTTGTAGAATGGAATAATTTTGGTTGCTGACATGGTCACATAATAAATATAATATTTCGTATTAGTTGTTGCCTAACTCCATTCGTGATTGTTGGTGCTATTTTTACATTCATATTTTCACATTTAACTATTAAAATATTGCATGTAAGGAAGTTGACGTGATGATTCTTTAATAGTTATTTTGGCAGAAATGCTTGACAAATTGTTTAATTTCCGTTTCCCTAGAAATGTTCAGAATTAATCAAAACAGATTTTTTGCATGCTTGCTGGTAATTCATTTTATTATAATTATTCTTTCTCCTCGATGTTGGGAAGTTTGACCAAAAAGACTATTTTACTAATTCTGCCAGTTAAGTTTCTTTAGTTTTATTTTCAAAATAGGCGACTTGGCAAAAAATTGCATAAAAGCTAGTCAGAGACTAATCATCTTTGGATATTTAATGTAGTTTAACATATCCTAATAGACAATGGTTGGAAGCAACACCGATCGGTTTCGTACTACGACTAACTTCTTGTTAGTCATAAAATGTTGTAAAGTCGTCAAAACTCTGTAAAATGATGAACTGCTATTAAAATTATTATTATAAAATCACGCAAAAGCAAGTTTCTTAAAAACTTTTAAATTTCAAAATTCATCTTCGAGTAAAGCTTTTGAACTCACATTTTTCCATTGAAATTTTGAATCATTAGGCCTTTTTGCACAAAACCAAAATGTAGTTCATGCATTGTAAATAAAATATATATGTCATGAGTTAATCAAAATAAAGAATTTAACTACTAATAAAAATAAAAATGTGATTCGACATTTTTAGAATAAACGTAAGTTAGCAACCGCCCCCCCCCCCCACACACAAACTGCAGGTTTTTGAACGTACTCCATATTCAAGGAACTTCTTGTTCAATACTTTTACAACGATAATCATATGACGAAACAACTCTTGATCATTCCTATTAGAATTCGATACTAGAAAAATATTTTTATTTTCTATTTTATTGCATGTATGCTGTGCGAGTAGAACAATTTAAATTCCCTTCATCTCATGGAACGAAAGATCAATAATGCTTTTTACTATAATTATACGCTGCTCATAAAAATGTAAAGTTAATGATATAAACCAATATTTTATGTATGCATCTTATATATTTTGATATTTGCCATATATTTTTTATTTATGCTAACTAAGGAAATATTTAAAATTATAAAATATGATTATATTCTTCGAATGTCTGTTTGTTATCAATGTTTCACATACACTTTATCATCATTTTAATTGCTATCAACTATTTTAATCATAGTTATCCAGGTTGCTATTTAATGTCATTGCATTAAAGCTACATAAAAAGAATTAAGAGTAAATTTTTAAAAAAATTCTGTGTTAGATCAACATATATACATATATATTGAGTTATTTACAAAACATTAAATAATTTGTAAGCTACACAATTGGTGTTCAATTAATTTAAAGTGAATATTATAACTTTTTAAATTAAATTAATTATTTCAGTTGATATTTTCAGAACTATTGAAAGTATTGATACATACATCAGTGAATCAACATTTATTAACTCCTTTTCACATTTATGAATATTAAATACACTTCATGTTCATTATTGAATTAAATAAAAATGTACTTAGTTTTGAATTTGAATTTCTCAATGTGAGCATCAGAGAAATCTCTAATTTTATAGGAAAATATGTTTGATAGACACTTACATATGCTTAAAATTTCTTTTTTTAAACCAATGACTCTTAACCTAATATATATAATAAAAGCAAGTAACATAGACGTTGATCCTCCTATTGTTAATCCTCCGATTCATTAGATGTTACTAAATATTATTAAGCCATGAATACTTTAAACAGGATTGCTTGAAATAAGATAAAACATATTCTCTGAATTCTGAAGGTGAAGGAATATTGAAATATATTCGGTAACTGCTTGTAAAGTTAAAAGTTAACAATGTTACCAAGATATTTATGAAAAAACTTTGCTTATATTGCTTTACCCATAAGAAACCAAAATTTTTGCATTTCAAAATCAGAATGATATTTATAGTCACTAAACATTACATGCATTATTTATTTTGAATTTTTAGCTTTTTGTGTTTTTTAGGAAAATATAGCATATCATTAACACCATCAACAAGCCCTACTTCTTCTGTACAAAAAAAAAGAAAAAATGATAAAACTAAATAAAGCATTCCTAACTTTACACACATAATAAGCTACATTTAAAATAAATCTAGCTATGTCGTTGTCACTGGATTTTCTGGTTTCAATATTTTTATATGATGTTCATACTTGGATGGAAATGACCCGAATTTTCTTGCATTAAATGTTTTAATCAACGAAATCTGCAAAAACTGAATTTTTAAAGCCCAGCAACTTATAGCTTCATGCATCTAATAATTGAAAACTATCAATCGGTTATAAAAGATTTCATGTAAATGAGGTTTTAGAAAATTTTGTACATACTCTTAATTTGAAATGTGAATTGTGTACTAACGTGTGTGTGTCCGAATACAAGAAAATCAATTTTCAATAAATCAAGCCCATTTCTGTCGAGACAACAGGAATTGAAAGCGATATTTATATATAGTCAGTAAAAGAGGTAGGGAAAATAGAAAAATAATATAATTGATTAAACAAAGTTGCACTTTGGATCAAAATTACGAAAAGATTAACTACCCTAACTCATCCCCATCCCCTCAAAAACTGCACTTAATAAAAAAATTTGTTATGAAAAAGATGATTTGCTTGGCTGATGGCCAATAAGCAATTTTAAGCAAATATAGCCTTGTCATTTAACCCCGTTTAAAAATAACCTCTAATAAATAAATCACGCGACGTGGGTATGCAATCAATGACGCACACATCTTTCGTTTTGTTCTTTTTTTTAATTCATTTATTATTATTCATGTTTTTTGTTTTGAAAAATAAAATGTACTTCTAGTTGACCACACTAGAATAGAATCTTTTGACTCTGAACATGCTTATAGTGTAGTTAGTACAAAGTAACCTGTCACATAAGGGGTATATTTTCCCTTACGTAGATGAAATTTTCTTCTGCTACAATACACATATATTCGATGCAGAAATGGTTGAAGTAAAATAACTTTTTTGTAATATTAATAAAATATGCATTCCGCACAAGAAGAAACAGTGCTGTTAAATAATATGTTATTAAATAAAAATTTAGATTGTGCGCAAAGTAGTAAGTAATAAAAACTAACCTGCACGAAATAGCAGATATTAAAAATAATTCACAACACACTAACCTGAACTTTCTGTTCCTAGAACGTCGGCACATGCTTGAAATCTGAATAATAATCGTGAATCATCTGTGCAAGTATCAATGTTGGACATGGGATAGACGCATTCTCCGTGACCTCTGCTGTATGTAAAAGTAAATGGTCCACGCAGTTGGCATGAAACTGGCTTGGCGTCCACTAAAATAAATAATAAATAAGTAACCTTTTATGAACTTTGAAAGCAATCCTTTTCATATACACACATTACAAATATTATAATATTTTTTAATCACAAAATGCTGTTTTAAAAATTGTAATTTATTATTGTATAAATTACAAGTATTCAAAAAGCAATCACAATCTTTAATTAACTTATTAAAATCGAAATGACTTAAATTACAAATAATTGCTCAATTATTAATAACCTAACTTGCAATTATTAATATTTTAAGAGTTACTTTAAAAATAAGAAACGATTTATTTTTGAAAAAAAAAAACTTTCAGAAATAACCAAATATATAGATATAATGAATGCTGTCAATGGTTTTTCTATGTTAATAATATACATATAATACAAATAATTGCGCAATTATTAATGTCCTGATTTGCAATTATTAATATTTTAGGAGTTATTTTAGAAGGAAGAAACGATTTATTTTTTTTAAAAAAAGCATTCAGAAACAACCAAATACATAGATAGAATAAATGTTGTCAATGGTTTTTCTATGTTCATAATATACATTTATCATAGATAAACTATTTAATTTCAGATGCTTCATTTTAAATTGTTTCCGAATTATTTAGTCATAAATAAATAAATATTTTTTTTGCTTATGGTATACCAAAACTAGAATAATTACCAATTTTATTTAAAGTATAATAAAATTATTATATTTTTCATTACAAACAAACTTACTTATAGTCTTTTTTTTTTGAGTAACAACTTATGATAAACTCTTTCAGCAGCGATCCCACGAATTATTTAAAATTGAAAGAATGCTACATATATCACTGTATATTTGAAAATTATCTGCTGAATAAGCATTAAAAATTAATACAAAAGAATTTTAAAATTTAAAAATGAGGCTATTGAATTACCTACACTGAAAATATCTATCAATCATACGATTATTTTTATATTGTTTATTATAACAGCTAAATCACATTTCATTTACAATTAATATTTGATTGAACATTTTAAAATCCAATTGACTAATATTAATCGTCTTTTTTCAAAGACTTATAGCATGCTAAATTCAGAAATATGTCATATTTAAACGAGTGGAACATTGCTTTAACATCCAATTGACAAGTATCAATCGGATTATTTCAATAATTTACAGCATGCTAAACACAGAAAAATGTCATATTTGAATGAGGCGAATAACATTTTGACATCCAATTGACAAGTATAAATCGGTGACAAGCACCAATCGACTTATTTCAATAAATTGCAGCATGCTAAGCACAGAAAGAAGTCATACTTGAATGACTTGAACAACATTTTAAAATCCAACTAACAAGTATGAATCGACTTATTTCAATAATCTGTATGATGATGAACATAGAAAACTGTCATATTTGAATGCACATGAAAGCAAATTATACAAAAAAGCTGGATTATTCATGTTTGAAACATATTTAATTGAAACACAGTAAAAGCTTAATTTTCTAATCTTCAATCTACAAAAAATGTCAAAGATATTAACACATCATACTCAGATACTTAAAAAACAGTATGTCATCTTTCTAATGGAAGTGATTACGTTCATTCATCAAGACCCAA
>JAPMOQ010055343.1:719711-868588 GCA_026543055.1 Argiope trifasciata | reverse complement strand
AATAATGGAGGATTATTACCTATCTTTTATAAGACATCGTTACAAATCTTTAATGTTGCTACCCAGCATGATTAGTTCATTCACTGGAAGGATAGTTTTAAGATAACCTATGTCTAATATCACTGACTAGATGCCGAATCAGTGTTAGTTGACGAATTTGGAGGCAAATAAGTAATGTTGGAATCTATGAATTTTGGCAATAAAGTAAGTAGAAACCGAGTTATACTTGATTCTACCAAAAATTTCTCTGACCAGCTTCATAAACTATAAAAGTCTAGTAGTCTAAGGTGAAGACAATCGTGTGCAGATTTATCGAGAAGTTTCGAGTCGCATACGGCGAATAGTTGTATCAGTGCAGCAAAACGCAGGCATGTGTGGTGCTCAAGGGTTAGGGGAATTGAGTTGTGTGCCGAATCTTAGTTTTTATTACATAAGCAGCACCGAGTCATTTGCAGAATTGAAAGTCGAATCGCAGTAAGTTGGCAGTTGGATATAGTTGTAGTGGGAAAGCATTGGAGAATCGCAGGTATTTGTAGAGCCTGTAAAGTGTATCTATGTTGATTCACCCATCCTGCGGAATTCTCTCTGGGTGCTTTGTGTGTTTATTATAATTATGATTACTATTTGTGGTTTACTATTTGTTGCCAGTGTGCTACTGCATAATACGGAAGTACGTATATGTCGTCTGTGTTTTTGTGATAATAAAGTAGTCGTTCACCATTAAAGAATTGTTTTTTCATCGACTGACCAATGGAAAGAGCTGCTAATCTATATTATGTTACCATTGATTATTCATTTCGATTCGGTATCCCGACGCTATTATTTTTCGGTGGTTCTATCTCGCTAATGGGCGAGAGCGAAAGTGAGGATTTTTGGAATTCTTCCTTATTTTTTAACTTTGATTTCCACCCCATTACATATTATTTCATTTTCTTCACTTGTATGTCTCGTGTCATTTTTGATGATACTATTTTATTGTAATTCAAAATTGCATCTTTGATGATTATAAGGCTAATTCAAGCGGTAAAATATTTCAGAGTTTGTATGGTATAAATTTCTTATAAAATAATTGAAATAATTTGTACAATATCATGAAATATTATTGTAAATATCTAAAATTATGAATCGTAAAATTTTATCGCGAAATCATATAAATAGTTTTAACTTAAAAACATCATTATTATTTTTTAAAAAGGTTAATTTCTAACTTTTAAGAACCTAAATCTTCTATTTATTCCTCATAATTTAATATCCATTCCCCTTAAAGTAACGAAAATATATTTTAAATTATTTTATAGAGAATTATTATCTTTTTTCGATAATATTACGAGTTATTTACTCTTTTTACTCCTCCAAAGTCCATATATAGTCAGAATTAACTTTATTGTTAAGTGTAAACATCCCATCCTTTCATATTTCCTCTCACCTCGATTTGACATAAATAAACTTTTCATGAGCAAAAGCAAACAGCCGGAATTTTTTAGAATACGGGAATGAATATTACTTAAAAAGAAAGTCAAATCTGTTCATAGAATAAATGCTATATTATTCTTGAAAGTGCCGTGAAGTTATTGCTTCACTGCCATTTTATAAGTACTAATCAGAATTTAATTTAGCTTCTTGGATCAAAAATGAAATCATATGCGTGATAATTATATAAATAAAGAAATATGAATTTTTAGTTTCTTATATAAGAATTTTTATAATTGAATGGAGACAAAGTAATCAAAAATGCATATTCTAATTAAATTAAAAGCGCATACGTATTTTTGATATCCCTTTGTTTCTTACTGGTATTAAGAGATTAATTTTTATTGAAACACTTTCTTGTTCAAGAAAGAGTTTGAAAAAATAAGGAGCAATACTCGATTCTTCTCGTTGCTAAGCAACAAGACATAATCTTTTCAGAAAAGAAGTTTCTGAAAAACGCGCTGACAGCTAGCTATTCAGGAATTAAGAATAATAGCTAATAATTTATGTAAGAATAGAGTATTAAATATTTTTTCTAAAAATAATAATGATAACGCTGTAATATAATCTTCAGTTGTTAATAATTATGCGTTAATTTATTAGTTGCAATAAGACGACCGAAATGAAATGGATTTAATTCAGTTAAGCGTCTTTTAAAAATCTTTCCTTTTCTTTTCTTCTAAACTATAAAATTATAAATTTAGTAACAATTTTGGGCATAAGATTCTGATGAATTCAATCATTACAGAACTCAGGTCAAACATATCAATACATTTTTCCCAGAGTACTTAAACATGCTGGTTCTTAACCAAATCTCTAATTCATGGTTTAAGGCTAACCAATATTGGATCTTAACGCAAAAATTACAGATCTTGTTCTAACACTGAATTAAATTCGTAAAAATTCCTTACCGCGCTTTTTAAAAATATAAGTTAGGTATGTTTTAATGCAAGATAAAGCTAAATTTTATCAGAATCAAAAATATTTCTCTAAAAAGAGAAATGTTTTTAAAAAACAAGCAGAACTTTATACGAATAATTAATAACTCTTTTTATCTACTACCCTTACCAATTTTGAAAAAAAAAAAATTAATTATATTCAAGATCAAAATATTTAATAAATAGTTAATTTTTTTCTTCCAGAATTAAATTCCAACTTAAAATGAGTATTTGAACTAACCTGAGACTTTTAAATGAATAAATTTATGAATGTTATGTTTGGTTAAAACGTTTTTTTTTTTTCTTTTTTGTACCAGCCAAAAATTAACAGTAAGGGTGTTCTTCTAAAACTTTCGGAATACTTTCTGAGAAAGGTGTTATCTCCTCTCATTCCCAAGTACAACATAAACTGTGGACTTTGCAGAAAGCAGGAAATGTCTTGTATAATACTTACGAAATCTTAAACATTGGTGTGAATTTAGTATTTTTTCTGAGCTAATTGAGTCATTCTTCGGAATATTTTTGACAACTAATCCCACTCATTTGGTTAATAGTATTTTATTTTTAAATCTATGTTTTAGAATCGATTTTTTAAATCAATTAAAATCAAAATTAGATGAAGAAAAATTATAGCAAAAAACTCACACATCAAAATTTGTACATTTATGCCCGTAACAGTTTTAAGATATCGGAATTATATTCTTCTAAAGGCATTCACTGACTGATATTCAGTTTCTTTTTATGTATGACTTTAAATTTAATATGTATCTACAGTATATAATATTATATCCATGTTATTTCTTCTCTTCGCTATGTAATTATCGTGTTAATTTACATTCGAGTAACTGAACGGACATTTTGCCTTAGAATATATTTTGTTCCAAATTAGAGAAATATTTACTAATTTGGAGTACAAACTATATACTAAATTTCCTCCTCAAAACATATTAGTTATATTTTTACAAAGTGAGAGACATTTCCAAACTTATGTTTTTTAAGATCAAAATGTAATAAAACTAATATGACCTTAAGATTATTATAATGAAAGATTAGATGATTTTATTTCTTACACTCAATAAGTAAAGACAAAATATTTTAAATGTCACTGAATCCAGTATTAAT
Organism: Argiope trifasciata; assembly: GCA_026543055.1. NCBI lineage: Eukaryota > Metazoa > Arthropoda > Arachnida > Araneae > Araneidae > Argiope > Argiope trifasciata. Next base: position 865,058 of record JAPMOQ010055343.1, on the reverse strand, counting down.
ACGCTACATGGAGTTCAAATTTAAAGCTCTAACTTTCAAATATTGGTTCTTAAAATTCATATTTTGGAAAATATGTCCTTCTATGGTTATATGAAATCGGTGATTCAAAAATGAAGGGAAAATGGCGGATAAGATATATATGGTTTGCATATACTTATAAATGGACAAGAAGTCCGGATTTCCATTAGTGAATTCGTTAATTGAAAATCACAGCAATTTAGTTGGATGAAATTTTGTATTTGATCATCATTTTGAAAACCGGTTTTTTATATAAATCTGTGAATTTGATTTTTAAAAAAAACGACAAAAAATTAAATGAAAGAAATTTTGTTTTTGGAAAATTTCAATCCAATGGAAGAATTCCGATTGACATTTTTTTAAACGTAGACCATCTGTAATGTATCCATGTAAATTTCTATACGTTAAAAGGAAAATGTAATACAGTAAAGAAATAAAACTGTATAAAGTAGTTACATTAAAAATACCATTTCAGACCAAAACCGTAAAAAAGTAAATTCCTTCTATGTTTCTACCCATGCAAAATAAAGAAATTAACTTGATATGTAAAATATAGTTAAAACAGGTACTATTCGCATTAAAAAAATGATTCATTGAATCATAGAAAATTGACGAACGTGAATAATTCGAGACATTTTCCAAATGAAAAAAAATGCATTCAGTTTCAAATTCACATACGATTTAATTATTTGTAAGGTATAGAGTTCATAAAATTCTCATAATTTTTCGATTTTAGCACTAATAAAAATTCAAATATTAATTTATATAATAATAATTAAATTATGTGGATCTTGATGTTGATGTAAGCCACAAGTATTAATCGTAGGCAAATGGAATAAAACTTGAAAAAAGTATCTTTTATTAAAGGATGTTTAATTTTTTAAAAAGGAATTAAGCTTTAAAGTTTCTGAAAGTATACTAAAGAGTTTGCAATAGCTTCGACATAAAATTATAACATTATCATTAAATGTAAATATGAGACGTGAGACTCACTTAAAGCACCTCATAAACTTGAACTGTGCCATTAATTCTTCGGGAACCTCTCTATGATGTTTGAATTTAAATGGTATGATTTAGAACAGAATATCTTGGCAGATAATTTTAATCTTATTCATCAAGTCCTGGTGTGTGGTACATTTTATTGTATAATAGTTTCAAGTCAATTGATCACCTCGAAACTGCAAAACTGTCATCAGATTATTTTAGTTCCAGGTTATAAACATATGTCAAATTTATTAAAGTAACGCAGAGAAACAATTAAATTCCTTAAATTTTTTAAACAGTAAATCATAATTTTAGATACCTTTGTTTTAGCCACCTACTTCTAACATTCCTGCTTGATCGTCAGAATATAGTAGTATGATGCTTTTAAACGAGTTCAATGAAAAATACCTTATAACATTTATAACAACATTTGTTAATAAAATGGACTTTACACAACAGAAATTATATATTTCGTTAAGTGAAAATTTCTTCTGCAGAGGAAAAGAATGCAAGTTTATTTGAATTTCTTACATGTGTATTACAAAATGTTAATAATTTAGAGAATCTAATGAAGATATTTATTCTTCTAATTATTAATTAATGATAGAAAACATGAAGAAGTATATTAAAAACATAAGAAGTTAAACTGATACCCGTATAAGTGAGGATTTAGGCAATTTAGAACTTTTATCTTATATTGATCTATTAAATTAATATGCAGATGAACGATTTTTTAAATAACGTTGAGTAAATTTTAACCTTAATAATTAATGCTAGTTACAAAGAACCTATACTTATTTATGATACAATAATGTTCTTTGGAGCGGTACTGTTTCTTTAAAGAAATACAGTATACAGTTCAGGTAAAATGATTGGATAGTGTTAATCAAATGGTATTAACCAGATAGTTATCAAAATTTATTCAAATAATTTAAATATAAGCTCTGTAATATTGTGTTTTCTGTTGAAATAAGCATTACAAATTTGATTTTAAACACCATGATTTCTAGATTACAAGGCGGGATCGTTTTGTAAGATTTCAGAATATAACAAAGCCATTCAATTTATTTCAACATTATTTTCCAATAAGTAAAAACAATTTCTGTTAGAAATTTCTATAACAAAACACATTTTTAGTAAAAGTTTGATTTATTTATGAAACTCCTGTCAATCATTGCTAAAAAATTGTTTTAAGATGAGGCGAGAGATCCAACATAATGGAGAGAAAAAATTAAATGTCTGTTTTTTTCACACATTCCGTTTTGTATTTATTCAAATTCAAACAACTTCGACACCATGTTATTACAATTTTTAATTTTGTTTTGTAAGCAAAAAAAGATTAAAACCTACTGTATTTTTATCGAACAGTATTGTGAAATTTAAAAAAAGAATGAGAGAAAATACGAATTATTTACAACGAATGTAAGAAATGTCTTAGCATTTGAAGCAAATTTTCTTTTGGGTTTTTTTTTCTATTCACTTTTTTAAAAATAAGTTCTAATTCTTCTTTTTTCAAAATAATTTTCTAATAATATATATTTTTAATCAGTTAAAAATTTAGACCCATTTAGCTACAATTAAAAGATGTTGAAAGGGTTATCTAAAAAAAGTTCATAATGAATATATAAAGATATTTATGAATGATGCGCTCTTTAAGCATGATTATAGTTTAGTTATATTAACGTCCCGTTTTAAAGCAAAACTAGGCCTATTTTGGACGGGAATCGTAATTTTGAATCGTGATCAGCTGGCAAGAGTGATACCTGAGCTGACACATCCCTTCTACACCAAACTACACCATCTGGAGGACGTTTGGCACGGATGGGATTACATGAATCAGACCCTGTTACACAGCGGTTCATAGGTGGAATCGGGTCACGAACATGAAACACTCCGGTTCCGAAGCCGATAACTTACCACCAGGCCACCTCTGCTCTGAAGTATGATACTTAACACCCTTCTAATATTGAAATAAAAGCTATTTCTAAAATGCTCTTATTTCAAATTGCAGGTAAAATGTAAGAGTTAAAAAAACTAAAAGTGAAAAAAAAAAGGTGTCTATGGAAAACTAAAGTAATGTGAATATTCATTAAAATGATATTTAAAAGAATGTTTCATTAAATATTTTGAGGGTGCATCCTTAAAATAATTGGCACTATATAGGAGTAATCATATTTTATAGTCCAATAATTTATTTTTATGTGAGAAGGACGAGCTACTTAAAAAATTTAATTTTATAAGATTTCTTGACAAAGAACTAAAAGTAGAGGTTATGTTAAAACAATGCAAGGTTTTGCTGGCTTATTTTAAACTTTGGCATATCAGAATTGTATTCTTTTATTGGAAAAAAGACATTTCAGGAAATGCAATGATCGATCACAATGGTAAATATGCTTGAAAAATAAACAGTTTCAGTCAAATATATTATCTCTAAAATGATAAATTTAAAAACTAATTTGAAAGCAAACTATTGTATAGATACCCCATTATCAATACATTTTAACTCGAAAGCGAATTTTCTAAAAATCTATAGCATAAACGGTACAAAATTCAACATTTGATAAATGCATTATCAGTAGCTATATAGAGTGTTGATATAAAATAAAAGAGACACGCTTCGAGCACACACAAAAAGAATACATATATAAAAAAAGAAGGGGAAGTCTCTTATTTTTAAACCACCTCTCTCCTCGTATTTAACTGGTCACGCGAGTTCTCCATTACACGAGAGAATGTAAATATATACACACCTAAAATCTATTGATGGTTGATACATGTGTGAAGAAAAACCATTTTCGTGGAAGTGACGTCAAGAGCTTAAAACTCCCCATGAAACTTGCTTTAAGGTTTCACCACTTCATAACTTACAAAACTGAATGAAAAACTTTTACAATTTCCTTCAGCTTGACTACTTTATTATTTTTTTCCTTCTAACTGGTCGATAAACTAAAATTTGAAAGGAGGAAAAAAAATGCAAAGCCATTTCCCTATGATCAATAATTTTTCAAACTTTAGATATTCATTTTTTTACGAGAAGTAGTTTATCGTTGGAAAAAAAAGATTTTTTAAAACCTTTTGATCACGAAATATGTTAAATTTAAAGATATAGTACCAAATGCACATACCTTAATGTAAATAAAAATATTTTACTTTTATGGAAAGTCCCTTTTTCATAATTGGTTTCGATTTTTCTCTGATTGCATTAATTATTATCTATGAAATTAATTATCTTAAAATTGACATTTCGCTCGCATGAAACATTTTATTTTTAAGTTAAAGCCAATTTTAGGGAAAATATTGCAATTTTTACTCATGGCTATGTTAGGAGAAAAATAAATCAGTTTGTGATGATGTCTTGCCCGCCTTAACACGAAAAAAGGATATAGTAGTCTTGAACACGCGAGGGCAGAACTCTGATTTTTGACTCATATGAAGATAGTGATCACACACTAGTTTGCACAATCCCTTTTGCAGGACGGTAGGGACTCTTTCACATACCCTTCAGATAAAACACTGAGGAAGAACAACCATGCCTCAACCATAACTGGAATCCGGTAGGACCACATCTCGGGGAAGACGCCCTATCCCTAGGCGAGTACAGCGACAAAAATGAGAAGGTTATTCACTAAAATGTACTTAGTAGATTCTACTTTTCGATGTTCCAGGTACGTGAGATTGCTGTAGGTTTGCATATGTCATTATTCTGAGGACAATTGAAAAAAGCATTTTTGATAACTAGACTCAAATATACAATGGATGTTCCATGAATAAACTATAAATCCAATATAATTTTGCTCTTATTTATTTTCAGAACCATGACATAGCTCTGAACAAGACAGGAACTCTAGCAGCCTTTTCGTCATCTGAATTTTTTGTCTTTGGCAAATTTTACTTTTAGGAATATGTATGGGCTGTGCAATTGGATTCAGTATATTGTTTTTAAAGATGTGGGTATGTATGATAAATATCTCACCACTTATAAATAAAAATAGTTAGAAGTCACCAAAGAAATCAGAGCCTAGAGAAGTGCCAATTTCAAAAATAATGACCCCAGAAATCTCGAGAAAGATGAGAAAAATATTCAAACTGACAATATTTTAGCTTCAGTCTCGGAAGATGCTAAGTTTGAGACTTGCATCTATAAACTGCTATAAATATAAATGTCATGTGAATAAAGTCTGAGATCATGGATTCAACATCCATATTGTTACCTACCTTCTATGCAGAACGCTTTGTTCAACCAGAAAAAAGAACGTATTATAATCAGCTCTGTTAGGGGATGATTGAGGGTCGAGTTAGTAATCTCAGCGTTTGGCAAAAAAAACGTAACATGGCGAAGAATTTAATAACTTTGGCATAAAAAAATAGATATTATTGGAAACTTCAAGAGTGTTAGCAGTTGGGCCAATAAGAATCGAGATAAGCTTGATTGGTTCAAAAGCTTCTTTGCCTGCCTCCCTGGAACTATAAAAAGTCCATAGTCTCAAACAGTTTTAGTCAGAAACGAGTAGTTAAGGAAATAGCAAAATAACAGCGGTAAAGTCGAATCAGTTCGGCGAAGAACAAAATTCCTATGGAGCTCAGACGATTGCTAAACTGAGCTGCATGCCGAGTCCTAGTGTTATTTGTGAAGAAGCATCTGGTCGTGTAGGAGTGAGTCGGCAATTGGATACAGCTAAATCTTGGAGACAGTAGAAATTGCAGATGTTTGGAGAGGCTATAAAGTGAAGTTACATAGATTATCTCCTTCTACTAAATTTTGTCTGGCTGCTTTGTTTATCAGAGTTGTAATTACGAATAGTGGGTTATTATTTGTTGTAATTTGCTGTTATGTGTTGCTTGTATTCTTCACGGCTGAATATTTATTGTTGGCGTATTTGTTTCTTCGTGCTTAATAACAGTGGTCTTTTGTTAGTAAAGAGCTGTTCATTTCATGGATCAACACATCGAAAAAGAACACCGGTACTAACCGTAATAATAATTAGTTGTGACATGAATTAAGTCTGAGATCTTGTGTCTAATATCATACATAATGTGGTGCAAACTCTTGGGGAGAATAGCCTTGCTCAAGAGCCTGTTTTGTTACCTGAATGTGATTCAAGTTTACGATTTTCTTTCAAAATAGCTTTTTTCATTTAAAATCAGAGACTACTGTTATCATGTTTAAGTAAATTGGGAATAAGACAGTTCGAATTAATTATATCACTGCATGATACATTCCAGTGCAATTTAATATTGTAAAGTAAACTTTTTGTTTCTTTAACCTTCTGATTTAAACTTAAAATTTCAACTTTTAGTGTTTCATTGATTTTTACAAACGATATTTTTAACTTAGTCTTTATTGATTGATTATTCACTGTAAAGAAAGCAATAACATGAACTTCAAACAAACGAAGAAAAAACCATTACAACTCACTAATTGTTTTAACTTCAAAAGCTACTTAATTCTAATAAAAGATTTTTTTAAAAATTCATATTCCAGCAATATCTCTTTATTTAATATATCATTAATATTCAATTCATATTGCGATAAAAAATTCAAAGTGTCTTTTAATAATGTTTAATTACATTTCAATTATATTTGAAATAAATCCACCAATAATCATTGCATTTTAGAAAAAAAATAATAACAATAAATTTCATTTCTTCTAGATATTTTTAATATAATTAAGGTTAAACTTTCTAATTCTTTTAAAATATTTATTAAGAAATTTAAAAAGTGTTTTAGTTTTTCCTTAAGAAAAATACAACTTCTGTTATTCATTATATTCATATCACCTAAAATTAAATTCCATTTTATTTTGGCTAAGTGCAAATACAAAGAAATTTTTCTTCCTTATTTAGAATTTGAAATAGATGAATTTCATCACGGAGAATGAAGACGAAATGTCCACGAATATATTTATTAATAGTGATTTAGAAAACAGATTATTTCATTAGTGAAATTAAATTTTAGAGAAATATTTAAACTTTCAACATTTGCAACCTATACTTCTCTTTTTACTTATTATTAAAAGAAATACAGTCTGTATAGCTCCCTATTTGATTGTAAAAAATTTATAGTATCAACAATACCCACTCATCGCTTTAGCAAATTTAAATTTATAGTTAAATATATTTACTTATTACGGTACAAATCTAAAATGTAAAATAATCATTTCAAAATGATTTTAAACATCGTTGAAGAAATAATTTATAACAAAATAGAGTATCTACTAACTTTCTCTATATTGCAGTACATTTGGATGCTTCTCATATATCACAACGCAGCGAAAGCATTTTTCTTTCCTGAAAATCAGAAAAAAATAATTAGAAACAAAGTGAAATTAGTTATTTATAAATAACATTATCACAGTTTTGAAACTTATTGTAAAGGCACAAATATATGCAGACCATAAACTATTATTTGATACTTTCAATACACTTATATCATGTTTTAATGAAAACAAAGCATAGGAAATAAATATTAAAAATATATATAAAGTAAAACACCAATTTTTTTTCATGTTTTCATTAATTAGAATTCGAAACAAAGTGTAAAATTTTAAATCCATCTACGCATTCCCAATCCTCTATGTTTATATTTGACAAGTCTGACTGTCTTAACTCAAACGATCTGGCCTGTAGAAAGCCAGCATAGCGCAAGAGAGCAAACATATTTTTTTCATAAGTAGAGATTTCAGATTTACAGTGTCCATTTATTTTTTACCTAGTCCTGAAATCTAATTACTATACTCTATTTTCTATGAATTAGTCGCTCTCAAAGCTGCTCATCGGCTAAAAATATCTATGCTGAGAACAAATGCATCTTGTACTTGATTAGTTCATCTTGTACTAATATTATCAGACATGAATTATAAAAGACTATACGCAGCTTATATACAAGCAGTTAGCTTATCACATAGTAGATAAGCTAATTGTATGTCTTCCCGCCTGTGTTTGTACGTACGTCTGCCCAATCTTTCGTAGATGATACATTCTGGAAGCTGCTCATCTGCTAATAAGAGATAAGACAGCTACCCTCAGAAAGTGCATGACAGTGCTACATGAAATTTTTTTGAATACCTCAAACATTACAAGAATATATAAGAGAATATATATATTTTTATACTGAAAATTTAAATTCTCTTTCAACAACAAAGGAATTTTATACACTAGGAGTTTAGCATATTTATGCATGTAAAGAAAAGGAATATTCAACATTTATTGCTAACGTCTGTTTCATCTTTGAGATAACTGCAAAAATGTGCATAATATTTAGTACTATTTTCCTTTTTCTGCAATATTTTCAGATGTTTAAATTCGAAGTTTCTTCTTGTCTCCGTTATTTCACATAAAAATAATATTTCTGGTTGTACACATCCAAATCCCGTAGAGTATAATGTTGGCAATATAACTTAGGATTTAGATGAAATAGAATTTCCAAAGAGAAATATTGCATAAAATTTCAAACTATAATTTATAAAACGTTTTTCCTTAGAAAAATTTTTGTATACACAAGAATAAATTGCAAGTGACAAGCATTTTTATTTCTAGAATGTGTGGCTTTGCATAATTACGAATGGAAAACAGAAGAAATAAATTATAAAAGCATGGTATAAAATAGGAATGATTTGAGCAACAACATAGTAACAAAATTACTCTATCAAAGCAGATGAAATATATTTTATTAATGTTTTTCAAATATTTTGACAATTTGAAATTAAAAGAAATATTGTGAAAAAAATCTGAGAATGATGAACATGATTAATATTTTTAGAAATAAGTACTATGTAATTCTAAATGTGTATAGAAAGAATTAAAAGTACAATGTATAAAAGAGAAAATATTGCAATAAAATATTGAGTGTAAAGTGTTGGGTGTTCTATTTGAAACCTGATTCCAAACTAAATAAATGAGGGGTTAAAAAAGTCAACACCAAATTATATGATTTTTTATTTCTATCAATGTAAAGGATTTATAATAAAATGTTTTTATTTATTGCGTATTGTCTTGCTTTTCTGGACTTAATTACAAAATAATGATGTATTATAACTAAGATATAAATCATCATATTTATAATTATAAATAGTTTTCAAATAAATTTAAAAATTAAGGAAAAATGGAATGATGATAAAAAAAAATTTTTTAACTCAGTGTCATTTTAACGTTTTAATTGCACACATTCCAAATACTCTCATCATAAAATGAATGGGAATACTGTTACTGTACTTTATAACACCGCTTAGCATTCAAAATATGTAACACCAGTAAGAAGAGGCCAAACAATATTTTGTGTTTATATAGGTGCTAGATTTAGAAAATAGTGAAACAATAAAATTAAAATATGGATAGGAGATTTTGTTATGGGAAATAAATAATGATTATTTTAGAAGAATCATTTGGCCAAAGCTATCGGAAAAATTTAGTTTCATTATAAAGGTTAATTTGAGATACATTAAATACTACATTATTTTGCTGAAAATATGATAAAATTTTAGAGTATCAGTTTAGCATTTTTTGATACTAAAGCAATTAATAAAAAGTTATTAAATATTTTATAATTTCAGTTCTTTCAATTTTAAATAACACGCGATTTGAACAAAGTGCATTAAAAGTTGCATCTAAATAAATAAATTGATTTATTGATGATATATTATTAAACGAAAAAATATCAATTATTCCATGCATAGTTAGATACACTACAGTTTAAAAGTATTCTCATATTCTTATGCTTTTTTGTGTTAGATATAAATTATTTACTATGCTAAGTCTATATATTAAGTCGTTAAAATAACGTTTTATTGTTTCTGTCCATGGTTTATCTAAATGATTTTATTTAAATATATTCATTTCTTTATATCATTTAAAGATATAAATTTAGCATTTTTTCTTTGTACTGAATGCTATTTTCAATTATTTTTACATTATTTTTTACATTATTTTTTTATACAATTACTCAATTTTTAAATTACCTAACACAGTTACAATCTACACATACTATTCCAACACCGTGTTCTTAATCTTTTATAATAAAATATTACACAGATTAATTTCCTAAACTATGAAAAATTGTATCAAACAAATCTGGGCAAATATATGAAATATCATTTATTTAACTTATAGTAGATAACATATACATTTATTTTCTTGTGCAACAAATTATATGGATGTTGGTATGACAAAGATGTCATACTATTGCATATTCTACATTATTTATTATTGCATATTATACATTATACTACATTTTTTAAATAATTACAGATAGATTTATTTTCTTGTACATTAAATTATGTGACTCTTTGATATCGCAAACATTTACTGCTATTGCGTATTCTATATCATTTACATTATTTTTTCCCCAAATAATTACCCAATACTTTATTTACATAATACTTTTATTACTTATACTTACTATTCCTAGAAATTGTTTAAATATTTCTTATAAAATAAAATAGTATTTATTAAACCATTAAAAATTGTATCAAACATAGCAAAGCACATATATAAAATATCATTTATTTAACTTATACTAGATAACATATATATTTATGTGGGAAAAAACAACAATCAGCATTAATATGTGAAATGTATTCATTAAGATTACAAGGACAAACCATTACTATTGGGTCGTTCGGAAAGTAATTTCGTTTTTTCCTGACAAAGGATTTAATTGCATTTTTCGCACCCAATTTCATACTTAAACCGCAAAATCATTTTATGTTTTAAGAGCTGATATAGCAAGGCTTGAGTGTGAAAAAGTGCAGCTGATTCTTCGCAGTAGTTTTTGGATGGTGCCCTTTTAAATATGGAGAGCAATAAACAGCATTTTCGTCATTTTTTTCTTTTTTGCTATATAAAAGGTAAAAATGCTGTTCAAGCCAGAAATAAATTAGCAATATGTGTGGAGAAGATGTGTTAACAGTACATCAGTACCAGAACTGATTTGCAAAATTTTTCCTTCAAATGAGGATGCCAAAAACCACCTCGATCAGTTTTTTTTTACAGCAAAGACCAAAACTTTTATGAGCGTGTAATCATGTTACTACTAAAAATATGGCAAAAGGTATTAGACCAGAATGGCAATTTTATTATTTAATAAATAATTTATTCATTAAACGAAAATTTCTTTTCATTTTGACAAAAAAATACGAAATTACTTTCCAAACAACCCAATAAAATAACATAGAACACATAAAAATGATACATGAGCTTTAGTGGTGCGTCTTAACGTGTCACAGTCAAGCTCTTATCTACCAATTATGGCAGAAAGTATCATGCGATTGATGGCGTAACATTGCATCACAAAAGATATAAGAACTGCTATCAGCTTCCCTATTTATATACATATTTTTTGCACATCAAATTACATGACTATTTGGTATTGCACACGTAGAAAAACATTTCATCTTATTCTGTTTTTGATTTATAAGTTTACGTTTTTTTCATTCTCCTTCATAATTTACTCCCCCTTTTATTCATAGTTTCTCTTTTTATTTTAGTACCATTAATGAAATATAACATTCACTACATAGAAAGTTTGTTAAGAATTTATATTCTTCTATTCAAGTTTTGATATAATTAAAAAAAACTTCAACGTTTTTAAAAAATATTTTTTAAATATTTTAAACATATTTATATCTTTCAATTCTTGTACATAAAATTATTATTAAATTATGTAAAGTGAATTTATTTCCACGAGCAAAATTCGAGAGAAAGAAACTCTAATTTTTCATTCTACGAAGAATGTACTCCATCTTAAATTTAAAGAATTTAATTTCTATGTCTTGTCATCATTTTGAGATAAGATTAGATGAAAATTCTTGAAATTAAAGCAAGCGTACGAGGAAAGCTAAGTATAACATCGCAATATGCTATGCGAGTAAAGTGGCCTAGCATACCAGAGCTTTTTATGAATACTTGCTGATTTTCTTTTTTTTCTTCCTTCTATTTTGCTCGTGCACCCCCCTCCAGAGAGTTTTTCATAGCATTAAAAGCCGTGGATTAATTTGTTTCATCAAATTTTACGACCAAACTTCTTGTTCTTCGGGAATCTTTTTCATTGTTTAATCCTCGCTTTCTCAGACATGCATCTCTTCTTTTTATTATTTTTTATTCTTTATTCTTCTTGTTTCATCTTATTCACTAATTCTTCCTCCTTTGCTTTATTCTCCCCCTTATTTTTCCCTTTCTCTATTTTGCATGAAGCAAGCAAATATTTCGCTCTTTCCTTTTGGCTCAGATAGTATTCATTATTTGAAAGCGAAATAAAGAGTGGATAGACAGAAAAAGATGAAAGACAGAAAGAAAAATGAAGGAACCAGTTCGGAGGAATAAATACTGGAATCTGTTTATGCTTTCTGTTAGCGAACAACAGAAGGCTGGAAAGAAATAAGATCTAGTAAAATAAATATGGTAGCTGCTTTGTTCCTTCGTAAACATCTGGAAAATTATGAAAAAATCCAGCGGTATTAAAAGGAAAGAACTAGCTTGAATATGAACGGTGAAAAGAATTGTAGCAGTTCTTTATATAGAGATAGAGAGATTCTATTAATAGAAAGTAAAATTATTCATGTTCAAAGTTTGGCTTATACCGTTTACTCTAAGTTATATGAAACATGTATTTACATAAGCAGGTTATTTTATGCTATTTTGTTATTAGCTATTAAATTAAAATTCGTAAATGATTAACTTATTTAAAATTTAAGAGTAATTATGTCCTAATATTGTTACTTTGATATTTGCATGTTATTTAACCAAAGGAAAAAGGTATAAATGAGTTATTACTTCCATTTTTTATCTATACCAGAGTGAAAATTATTGTAGTAGACTTTTCAAAAATATCTATTATTTGTTTTCTTGTTCGTTAATTTTTTTGCTTTGTCTATAATATTTATTTATTTATAACAATAGTAATTTACTGTAAATAGAAAAATTCCTGCTTGATATGTTCTATAAAGTTCGCTGGATATGTATAGAAAAATGCAAAAATTCATTATATACAACAGCATGTAAATTCCCAATAATTGTTAAAATATAATTTACTGTAAACAAAAATACATTTGTTATTAGAATTTCATTTACTATTTTTCGTTTACTGCTGCAGTTTCGTTTCTTGTGAAATTAATCGTTTTTTAAGAAGCTATTTATTTTATTTTATTGTATAGAGTCATTAATAACAATTTATGATTTGTGGATATGTATATTTTGAATGTGTGAGACATAACTACAGCATTTCAAAGATGAGCATCACAAAAGAGTCAAAATTTTGTTATTTCGGTACAAAATTTGCAGTTGGATTATTATGGAGTAACATGGAATAACTCTAAAAAAGTATTTAAACATTTTTGTGGCGTGTTTTAGGATCTTAATCTGATATTACAGATTAAGATACTATGTGTTTTGCATCAAAATGTCAGTTTAAATGTAAATGTAAAAAAAAAAAATTAATTGAAACTGCCTTTTCTATAAAAAAGAATTAGAATGATTAAATTAGAAAACTAAAATTAATTTATTGAAAAAATATAATTAATTTTCATATACTACTAGCTGGTACCAGGCGCATTGCTGCTGCCGAAAAAATAATATTAAGTGCTATCAATTAATAATTTGGCAATGTTTTATCGAAATAGTATGAAAGGTACTACAGTATACAAAATACGAACATATATCCTTTTTATGCATTATATTTGTGTATTCTTTTAAAATTGTAAAGCTGGCGTTTTTTCAGAATGGTAATGAAAGAAAACTATATATTGTATCTCTTGATTCGTTTGATATTCTTTCGGAATTTTCAAACGGAAATTTAATTTCAGAAAATGTGATTAAAATATTTTCTTTAAAAATGCATTAAACATTGAAAATATATTTATACTATAAAATCGTTAATATAGTTGAAAATTTTTTGAAACTAAACATAGTGCAAAAATTATTCGTACAATAATATATTTGTAAAAAATGCTAATATTTAATTTAAAAATATACGCTCCCCAAAATATTCTCTTATAATATGTATTAAAGTTGTCACCTCTGAGAATGACTTGCATGACATTTGTGTTCAATAGCTATACAAAATTAACTTTTAACCTCGATTTAGCATGTCTACTGAATCTATTGTATATCCTCAGCGAGCTATTTGGAGATTTATACTTGGTAAATAGATGGGGTGAAATTCCAATTTTAATTTTTAATTTTAGATAACTGTTCTGTGCCTATAACCACCCCGTAGATGTACGCAATAAGCTGTAGTATGTTCAAATTCCATTGCAAGGCATAAGAGACATACAGACAAACATTCATTCTTATTTATATAGATTTAAAATATATATATAGCTTACTTTCCAATCACAATTCAAAAAAATTATTCACAGCATTTTGTTCACAGATTACCGAAATTAATGGCAACGGATTAACAAAATTTGTGGTATATATTTACTCATTTCAGGTACACATTTTTCACTTTATTTCTTCTAATTAAGCATGTTTATTTGAAAATTTCTTTAGGAGTAAATATACACATTTAATACTTTTATGTTCATATTTATTTTATTATGCGCAATTCCTGAATTAAGTGCCGAATTTAAAAAAAATCAATTTATTAGCCGTCTTTGGCGACCAGTTTTATCTTCCAGATAAATGGCTGCTAAAAATGTAATTTTAAAGTTTTGTGTAACTTCGTCTTAATAGATTACACTACAAAATCAAATTTTAATACATAAATAACTGATGATATGTCGAAATAATTAATTCACTTTTCACTCGTAATATGTTTGAGCTCAAATTAGTAGACATGCAACTCACGTTACCTTTAGGAATCTTAATTTTTCTCTTCCCTGTGGTATATTAGTTTTTTTTTTCTAATTTTTTTTCTCCGCACATACAGTTTTATCATATAAAAAGTTAACTATAAAGAACACGGAACAGTTTAAGAAATGTTTCATTTTTGCTTGATTATGGAATGAATTTAATTTTGAATACATCAAATTTTCTAGAATTTTACTAATTCCTTTAATCCTTAAGAGTGCTATCTCAGCCTTTTAAATTCTAAAATAAGACTGAAAGCATACTATATTGATAAATCCCGTCATACTATATATATAAAAAATATATAAGATAAAATGTAATCTAATTCTTCATACTTTCTCAATAATAATGGGAAAATCCACAACAAAACGTCTTTAACAATAATTTAAACATTATGAATTTAATTCAAAAATAAAGTAAATTGCTGTAAAATGAGCTTCAAATATTTTTTTAAAAAACTGATTATCAATTGAATATATTACATATATTTAAATTTCAAAATGATGTAAAAATTATGTTTACTCCTTAATATTTTCACAAATTATCCGGCAGTAGCATGCAAATTTTATTTACGATTCCCAACAAATTTAACACAAAGCATATAAACTAACCTCTCACATTACATGTGCGCTAATCTTTTAGTTGTAGGTGCAATATTTCTTAATTTTCTTAAGGTAGTGCTAATAATTAATTTTCAGCGTTAGTTAGTTTGGTTTCTATCCAATCAAAAAAATGGCTTTATGAATAAAAAAAGAATAGTTCTTATTCAAAGGTAATATTTATTGTTTTCTTTGTTTTTTGTACTTCTTTTTGTGAGTTTATTGTGCTTGTTTATAAATAATATATATGCATAGATGTACATAAAAATATTTAAACAAAATGATTTCAGGTACAAATTTAAGACAGATTTACTATTTTTGGTCATGCAATACTTTGATTAAAATTTACAGAAAAATTCATTTTGATTTACTACTTTAAATAAATACCGTTTGTTCAAACAAAAGCACTTCATAACCACATGAAGGAAAATAAAGTACGTGTTATTAAAAATATTCTGTAAATTATTTTAAATGATCTCAATTAACAATTTTTTTCCATAATTATTTTTGTACTGTCTGTAATCTTCAATAAATGTTTACAATATCATGCACGTCGACCAGGTTTTTGATCAATTTAGCTGATTTAACTTCTTTTATACTTTCATTCAATGTAACGTAGGCAATGAAGCTTACTTCCAATTTTTTCCTTCGTTTGTTTTATTTGTGTTCCTCTTAGGTCTGTAATTCTGTACATATTTTATGTGTAAATTTCTATATATTTTTTAAATTTATGACTGCTTAATCTTTTATTAGTGGTAGTAATTATTCACATTTTAGCATTAATTGTTTATCATTATGTAAAAGAGACACATTTATGAATATAAAGGAGTCGTTTCAGTATCCTGACAAGCAAAAATATATCATATTTTTATTACAAAATTGTTTTCTTCGTAAAATTATTTTTCATGTACATCAAATGCAGTTATTACTAAACAAATTTTTTCACAAAAACAGGTTAATTGACCAAATAAGCAGACACTAATTTGTGTTTATAAGATGAATAGGAATACTGTTCATTGAATCGTTAAAATATTTTTTTTTTTATGTTTATCATGTATATGTAACTAGAAACTACTAAATAAACTTCTTTCACAAAAAAAAAAGAAAAAAAAAGACCAAATAAAACGATTCTAATTTGTAATTATAAGATAAACATGGATATTGTGCATTGAATCATTGAAAGATATATGGCAATTTATTTAAAATTAGCATTATCGTTTCTTAAATTTGAAAGATAACAAGTTGAACAAGAAGAATAACAATCAATCAAAGTAACAATATGGAATTTTTTCGATATTAAGAAATGTATTTATATAATTTTCACTTGTTATGCGACTATTTATAGATATTACAAAAGTATTTAATGTTTACCTATATTTATATTATTATCGAGAATTAGTTTTTGAAAATTTTCGATTCACGAATTACAATTCCAGGTTATTCTAATTGCATCATCTTTGGAAGCAAAGATAGATATCTCATCAATCTCACAAATGTAAAATGACAAAAAAAAGAAGAAGAAGAGAGAAGTCAGATAAAAGATATTGGAAGAAATTCAAAACTGAAAGGAAGAGTGAAGAATTCGATTTCACTTTTATGAGTTTTCATGAAACACCAATAAGCTCTCAAAAGACTTTTATAATGAATCACAAAAATGACGTCGCTTTTTATGCAGACTTAACATTTTCATATGCGGATTTTAACATGTTTACTCACGTTTTATAAGTTTATTCATTTCATTTCTCATTTTATTACGGATTTTATGTACTTCCAAGTGAATTCACTCCGCGCCAGGGGGGTGAATCTAATTTTTTTTTCAACTCATTTTTTTCTACTCACTTTTTCTTACTCCCTCCTCACACTTTCATTTATTTTTGTTACATTTTTTAAATGTAAGCTGAGTCGGGAAAAGTACTGAAATGACGAATCTGGGAGACGAAAAAGAGAGCGAGAAAATATAAAAGAATAAAGAAAAAAAAACACATAAGAAGATATTCGGTGGTGAAGAAAACGACTTTTATTGACATTCTGGGTGTTCCTTTTCCCGGACCGAAAATCCGGTCCTCTTCTTCAGGTGGGTGAGCACACCAAAAGGAATTAGCGGGAGAAAAGCTGCAGAAAAGCTCCCGGATTACACGCCGACCCAGACTCGGAAAACCCTGCTAATATGGAAAGTTTTTAAGAGCCCGCAAAAACGAGTGAGGGGGGGGGCGGAGAAGAAAAAATTCTTAGAAAAAAAGAAAGGAAAAACAGGAAAATAAGATCCCTCCGGAAGAAATTATGAATTTGGGTACAAGTGGAAAAAAATTACTTTTCCCGCCGCAGACGAAATGAGTTTTATTCTTTGGGTTTTGATTGGTGGATACGACATCAAGTAATTTTTGATTAATGACTGGAAAGAAGGCGCATTAGGGAAACGTCGCTTTCACAGAAGATCGGGCCATGCTTTTGAATTAAAAGAAATCGCTGAAATTATGGGTTTCTGAACTACATATGTCTGGAGATTTCTTTTCTCATTATTCAAGCATCGGAACCTTTTATGTTAAGCATTGTAATTTATGAACCTATTCAAACTATTCCTTTCAAATCAGTTCCAGTTCAATTTTTCAGCGTTCAATTCATGTTCATTAATGCATAATAATATCACTCAGTATCTGATTTTATATAATTTTATTTCTTATTTTGTTCATTCATTCAATTCATATATGTAATATCGCTTTAGTATAAATTATTTGCTGTGTAAGCGGATTCGGCTGGATATATCTGATTTTCCTACACACATAAATCTATCCCCATATCTTTATATCATAAGAAAGAAAAATGCCATTAAAGTCATCTTTGTGTTTTTATATTTAATTAATTAATTTTTTTTTAGAATTCTCAATTAAGATTTAAATAATTTTATAAGACTAAAATGTTTAAATAGGGAATAAATTTAGAAAAGCAGTTGCAAGAAAATGCAATCTAAAGAGAGAAAAAGGGATTTAAAAAAAGAAAAAAAATCTGAATACGGTAAAATATTATTTAGCTTAATAATTTTTTCTGAGTTATGAAAAAAAATTAGTAAAATAATTCTATGCAAGTTACTCTTCTTTTCAGGATCTTAATTCTTTAAATAAACATTTTCTAGTTAGAAGATGAATGGATATAAATAAAGTGTTTCATATAGACAGGGTATAAAATATATTTCTTAGTGTGGAGCGCAAAGTAAGAAGAGAAATAAAACAAATCTCATTAATAGACTGTTAATGGCACTTGTAAAAGAACCATGCCAAAAACATTAGTAACAAAAGTTTTTGATAGGAGAAACTTCAATGATGTTATGGAGAAAAGGACTTACATTGAGTGGAGTATTTTACGAAATTAAATATATTGCCAATGTGGATATAGATTACGTAAAATGATTAATGATTAATGAAAAGAAACCACATACAGAAATAAATTGTGCAGAACACGAAGCGAGTACAGAATAACATTATATCAATCAACATTAAGGACCTGTATTTCAAGTAATATCTCAAAGATTTGGAATTATATGTATACAATACATATTTGTCAAATTCTGTTGCTTTTTTTGAGAAATCATTTTTCCATGGCTTCAGTCTATATGTAAAATGTACTATTAATTTATTTTGTTGTTTACACTGCAGAACAAATAGGAAAATGTCATTTTATAGTAAGTTAATAACCCTATATGTCATTTTTATTTCAAATTACATAAACCAATTCAAATTTTTCAATTGCCTAATTAGGAATTCGACAGTTGATAAGACAAACGCTATTCAGAAAATCATATTTTCAAGGATTTCTTTTAATTACAAGCGATTTCCGTTTATCTGTAAAAGCCAAAAGCTTTTAATCTCCTTCTTTTCTATTTTGTAACCAAAAATTTTGTAATTCTCACCAATCAAAAACCAAAAAAAGAAAGAGTAAATTTTTCATTCATAAATTTAAAATTAGTTGTGAATACATAGCATTCTAAATATATCAAATGATCAAATCAAAGATTCTAAGATGATCAAAAAAGAAGAAAGATCTAGTTAAACAAAATAAAATGTATCAAAATTTTCCATTTTGTAGTTTGCATATTAAGTGCCAAAATTATTTAAATTGGAGTCAAGTTCTTTTTAAAAATAGATACTATCGCAGAACATTTTACAAATTGCTAACTTATCATTTTTCTTTCTATACGTGAAAACTATTAATATGCTATTAAAACAGGAATGATAAAATCTATGGAAGAAAAACCAAAAATAAGAACCCATTTGAAGAAATTCTCAAACTTTATTTTGAAAAAATAAAGTATTTGTCTGGGATAAAATGAGTTTTATTCTTTCAATTATGATTGGAGAAATGCAACATCAACTAGATTCTGTGAAAAGCGACATTAAAGAAAGATTGCATTTTGAAAAAGGAAGAAACACATTTTAATAGAAATCATTTAAATTTCAGAGGGCGTGAAAAAAACCATATCTTCAAAGATTTTGGAATTATTGAATCATTAGAATCTTTAACGAAAACTGTTGAGAAAAATACACATATTCAAAAAGTCATTTTAATTTGAATTGTTACTGTGAAGCAATTTAGCAATTAAATTCTTATTTTTACTTGAATAAAATCAAACCTTCTCACATTAATTGAGATTCACAATATTTTGTTGAAAATTCTGATAATTGCATATTATTTTATTTATTTATTGCCAACATTTTTTTTGCAATAACTGTTTTAATTCTTGGCATATATACATCCATTAAATATTTTTTGAAGATTAACTATACATTTATATTTATTTATATATTTTATGATTCAAGCCATAAAAATTCTTTGAATCCTAAAAAATTATCAAAGATTTTCATGACATAATGCATTTTTAAGTATCGTATTATTATGCAACAATAATATTTGAAACTCTTAAAAGACCAATATATTGAATTTCTTGAAATACAAATTTATAGCTTGTACAATCTTTTCAAATATTTTTAATGTAGTGTAAATAATATAATTATTATAATGGAAGTAATATATATGTAGTATAAATAATATAATTATTATAATAATTAGTAAATTAAGGATATTATATTAATTAAAAATATCAGTAACATAATTAAATGAAATTTCAGTAGAAAAATCTGATAAGATGGCATTCAATGAAATCTTATCAATAAATAAATAGTATATGCCGCTTCCATACTGAAACAAATAAAAATACAAAAGAAGACTCAATTGTCTAGAAGGATTCAATTCCGTGGAGAGAGCTTCCTTATTGTATTGTAAATGGCTCTAGTAAAACAGCAGATGTCGAAAGTTATTGAGAGTCTTATGAAAAAGAGATAACGTTTTAAGAAAGAAAGCTTGAAAATTCAGTTTAAAAATGCATCTCCTAATAACAACAACAACAAAAAAAACCCTCAATTATCTGTGTTTACTAACCGCTCTATAGATCAAATCGTTAAGCCTGAAGCTGCTAAGTCTGGCATAAATATAGTTTCCAGAATGGTAATACGTTGATTGGCGCGATTTCTTGAGCGCTAATAAAATTTTAGAAAAGAAATTTGGCGATTTTCCAAGAGATAGCTCCCAAAAAGTTAGTACACTAAAACTGAATTCCTCAGTTTTAAAATTCAAAAATTCATGTTTCTAATGATATCAATGAAAATGTCGTGCAAGACTTTTGCATTTTGATAATGTTGAAAATTATTTTTGCTTAATTTTTGTAAAATTCCCATTTATTGCATGGTTAATGAAACTATTTTAAATGTATCAGTAAATATTTAAAAATGTAAGCACTTTTTTTTATTATGTATTGAACGCTTTAAAGAATTATTCTGTTGATTGTTTCTGCATTTTAAGGGAGAGCTGGGATTTCAATATTCAGTTCAACAAAATATAAAGTGCATTTAGAAGTTAGATTAGCTAAACACGTTTTTTTAAGGGTCATATGGTATCGTGAGACTTGACTCTATTATCGAGGTTCATTGTTATAATAAATCTATGTAAGTCTATTAAAATAACGTGGTTGAAATATTTATCGCAATTTAATACTTAAAATTATTTTGTTTGAGGAAGAATTAAGCGAAATCTACTTCTTTCACAACCTACAAGCAGAAGAAATTTCTTTTACCCCACACTAAGTAACTATTTGAGAAATTCTGGCATGTGGAAATGAACAAAAATCATTTTTGTTTAATGAAAAATAAGAAAAGGATAATAAAAATAAGTTTGTATGTAAAGGAAGATAAATTGACACAACATAATCACCTTAATTTTTATTTTTTCAAATTATTATGTTTTAAATAATTCAATACTTAAAGAGTCTTAGCATATTTTTCTATCATCATTGAAATTTATAAAGACATGTCTGTTTTGACCTTTTTATAATGCTTCCTGATCTAACGCTCGCCTGACTCTTTCTCCTCAACACTTTACCTCTTTGTATAAAAATTTACCAATACGGCTGGACTTTATATTAAAATTAATTATAAATTTATTATTATATTATAATATTTGTATGGTTTTCACTGAATGCAATCAATAAGCTATTTACATTTAATAATTTGTCGATACCGCTATACGAACAGCTAAACAGATAGACTTTGATAATCAGATAAGAATAAATTAAATTACGTAGTGTAATAAAAAAAGTTTACAAGGCAAAGGAAAATTTCTCTATTAAAATAGACAGAGGATACAAATCTTATTCAAGAGACATATGGGGTGGTCACTTCGCTGCATAATATAAACCTGTTGAGGCTTTTATCACACCACTCGGCCATTTTGTTCAATCCAATCCCTCTCTGTAATAATCAAGTCCCTGGCTGTTGAAGAAATCCTTGTAACCTTTTTGATATCGCTGTCAGATATGAATCTTATTTTGGATAAGTGTTTTTTCCAAGACCTGAAAAAGGAAATATTCACTGGTAGCCAAATCAGGGTTGATTGTGTGGGATGAGTGAATCCAGAGTTGCCTCATAAACG
Source organism: Argiope trifasciata (assembly GCA_026543055.1). Lineage (NCBI taxonomy): Eukaryota > Metazoa > Arthropoda > Arachnida > Araneae > Araneidae > Argiope > Argiope trifasciata. The sequence continues at coordinate 842,700 of JAPMOQ010055343.1, read as the reverse complement.
TTAACAGCAATGTCTCAGCCAACTTCAAAATGATAGCATTTCACCAACTGTCTTCTACTCATTGCTTCGCTCCCATACACTTCAACGATTTGTCTGTGAATTTTCGAATGAGGTAACATCCTTGGCCCATAGAAATCGTCTCGCCACTCTGTGCGATGCCAATTCTCTAGATGTCTTGCCATTACTGTCGCTGTTTCAAGTCTCAGTAATTACATTATCTGCTAAACATTACCAGTCTAAAACAACTAGCTATATATATCTCTACTCTGGGTAACAATATTCCCATCCTCACTTTCTATTTTCCAAATACTGCTACTTGCAAATTTTTTTTTATCATTCGTAGCAAGAATCTAATTTTTTCACAATAATGATGTTTATAATTTTCATATAAATTTATAATAATATTTTTCAACTATATCAAATTGAAGTAAAGAATGTTATTGTTTGATGGAAATGATAAGATAGCGTATAATACAGAAAATAATATTCTTTTTTATTACTTCCAAACCTATTTAAACTTAGAATAAATTTCAATTTCCTAGAAATGTACAGAAAAATTCCCAAAATACATAACCGTTGGGATTAAGAAGAATAATGCTAATATGAAAAGTTTCTAAGAAACGGTAAAGAACGGAGCAAAGTCCTAGGGAAATGAAGAAAAACCAGAAGCCTTAGAAGAAATTATGAATTTGATGAGAATCGAAAATTACTTTTTTCGCAAGCAAAATGAGTTTTATTCCTTGTCTTTTGATCGGTGAAAGGTGACATCACGTTTTGATTAATGGATGTTAAGAGGAAACAATAAGAAAAACATCAGTTTTGAAAAAGAAATTAACAAGATTTTCTTTAATAAAAATCGAATTGTATTTTGATGTTTGCAGCATGTTATGCTTGTTTACTTTTGCACATGCCATAGATTAATCATTCGAATATGTTTACACAATCAACTTTGATAAAAGGAATCCCACCTTAGGATAATTTGATTTCCACATAAGAAAAATTAAATTTCATAAGAAAAAAACTAAAGAAAAATTATTATTTAAATCTATTAAGTATATTGAAATAATAAACATGCACACATAGTATCATTTAAACTATTGAACATATATTTATAATATATCTTTGATGAAAGATTCTTCGTTGTACACCAGAAGTAATTAAAATTACCATTTCCTTGGTAATTAAGGCATACTTACCTGTTTTGAGGGAATAACTTTGAACAAAAAACCCATAATGACATTTTTATACGAAATAATAAACTAACTAAGGTTTACTCTAATAAAAAAATTATTTCAAAACTTTTTAGAGTTTAAAGTAACTGCCACTTTCTGCACTAGCTTGAAACAGTAACAGTTAAAAATTGATGAAAGTCGTTTAAGAATATAAATGTGAATATATTTTAAGAATATAAATTCGTTGATGATTAAGATTAACATGAAAAAAATTATTTTATATGTTGAGATCGTAAAATGTTCTATATCATTTATTCTTAGAATTCATAGATTTAATTCATTTTTCAATGATAGTTTACAATTCAATCAGCAGATACACTGACTGTCTCAGTTGTATCTATCAACTGAGCGAAATCATTTGTAATAGCTCTTCAAATTAATTACAGACATTATAGCAATTTAATGTGTATTTCAATCCATTGAATATTTTAGATTCCACACGTTACGTTTTTTTTATTGTTTACATTCAGTACATTCTTTAGATTTAAATACATCACAAATTTTTCTCCAGTTTCATATCGGATAGATTATTTCGGAACCTATTAACAATAATAAGTTTTACATAATTCATTTATTACGAAAATCTGACATTTACATCCGACTTACACTCATTTCAGATGGAAGAAATTTCTGCATAAAGGATTTATAATATTTGGAGTATAGCAATTTATAAACCCAACTTTTTTTGAATTTTTTTTTTAAAGTGATACGGATTTCAACGTTTCTTTATTACATATTACATATTTAAAATCTGCAACTTCGTAACTGATGTTAACCGGATCTTCAGTGAATTTTAACGTATTTTCTCGAACCTTTTATTTGAACGTCGCCTTTATGGAATTAAAAAAAAAATCTTTTTTATTTTTGTTTTGATCTTTAAATATTCAGAGCAAGATTTTCAATCTAATTTTTCGTATCAATATCGTAATTACAAAGCTTCACGTTACTTTATTTTAACCGTATTATTTAATATTATAAATCGCAATATTTGAATTTCAAATATATACCAGAATTACATAACAATGTTGAAAAGAAAGTTTAATTTAACTAAATGTAAATGGGTTTTTTAATATCATAAAAAATATAAGAAAAAATTTTAAAAAATTAAAGAAAAATTAATAGACAAATTTATCAATACCAATACTGATCATTTATGTGCATTTTCTTGCATTTCTATTTTTGTTCAAGTTGGGAATTGTACAAACTACCCCTACAATAACTTGTTATTGGAAATAATTAAAATAAACGTATTTATTAAAAGTATTTAATTATAAATGCATTTATTTTGGTATAGTTAATAAATGCATTAATGAACTAAACTAAATGCATTTATTTTAATTAATTTTTTTCAAAAAAAGTCATGCCAAAACACCATGCAAATCAAATCGCTTTATCGAATCGCTTTTTAATGGTGAAAAATCTTATTGTAAGCATTTTAACTGATTTCAATTTTTTTAACCTGAATTATTGTACACTTTTCTTCACATAATTTCTTTTAAAAGGTAATAATGAATAATGAAAAATTTGCTAACTAACCTATCTCATCATATGTAGTGATGACAACATCCATTATGTATTCCAAGTAAGGATGAACCGCTAAAATTTTAAGTATTTGATAAGCAAAGGAAAAACATTGCCTTCGGAATAAAACTCCATTCTTTAAAGAAATATGCTAAACAAATATTTTTCAATAAATATGCCTGCATTTTTCTTTCAAAAATAATGAAATTTTTCTTTCGCAAATGTCACGAAGAAACGTGCAAAGAAACACTAGATAAATTATTGAATGAACCATATTTTTGAAATCTAATTTTCTTATCTTTTAGAGAGGTATTTTATGTGTGAAGTATATTTTCTATTTGTTCTAAGTTTGAATGCCGCATTGTTAATGAAGCATCTGTTTATAACATATTTCATTAAACCGAAAACAATTTTAAATTGATTAAATTAAAGATATTTTGAATAAATATTGCAAATAAAAGAACTCTAAGAAATATTGTAGACCATGTTAGTACTAAAACAGAAATTTTGCTGTTTTGTATAAATCAATAAACAGTGTACATTAAAATGAAGACAGTTTAAATCAAATTACAATTTATTATGTATTTGTATATAATTTTTCATTCTTTCTTTAGCAATTATTAATATATAAGTATGCCTCAATCGATGGTACATTTTAATGTATATTTATTTAAATATGTGCATTCAATGAAATATTTTACTTATTTGAATTCGAACCTTGGATTCAATATGAATAATTATCATTTATTTGTTTATTTGTAATTAATATACTTCATTATCATTATAAATTAGGTTCAAATAAAGGAAATGCATTATACTTCTATACTAAATACTATTAAATTGTTCTGATTAAAATTGCACTAATGATGCTTATTATCTTTTTGAGTTTATTAATTACGTGCATTATTTTTGAATATTTGATTCTTTACATATTAGTGGTTAAAATTTGTGACATTATTTTTCATTTTTGTCATAATAATGATAATTTCCCTCTTGTTATAAAGCAGATATAAATTTCATTGATAATCATACTGTCATTTTATACTAAACTAGGGAAATAAATAATTTCATTTTGAAGATAAAGTTTTAAAAAAATTAAAAACATTATTTTATTTTTTCATATCAATTACATCAATTGTTTTTAGTATAAGACATTATTCAACTCATTTGCTTATATTAAGTGAGTAAAAGAAAATTTCGTAGATAAGCCAATCTTTTTCAAATAGTTTGGTATAAGGAAGAAAGGAAAATTTACTTTTTCACATATCTTCTTTAAGACAAAATAATTAAAGAATATGAAATGAAGTGAAATAGCGTCTCATTAAGATGAATAACGTTTGTTTAAAAATAATTTGAAAATATTATTTCTAATAGTGAAGAATCTATCTTTGCCTTCCAGTTATCCTGAAGGAACTTTTTTTTATTCTTCCTGATGATTTCACCTTCATGTAACTCAATATTATAAAATTTTGGAATGTGACAAACAATTTTCTTCTTTAATACGTTACTAAGAAGCACAACTGGAGTGAAATAAAAGTAAATTAAATTAATTTATAATTAAATTACGAAAATAATAAAGCATTATCTCTGAGAATGTTTTAATATAAAAAATACGAACACTTTCGTACATCAAGGAAAATATGTTGCAAAACTTTATCTTTATAACACAGATACATCATTATAAATTAAAACATGTAAAAATTGCAAATAATTCTTCTGAATATAATCATGGTTTAAGAGAATACCTATCTTAAAAATAATGTTTTCTAATCTTCGTTTGTATCATTTCCAACAACAGCACAAATAAAATTACAAATAATGGAACTATTGCGACAAAGTTTACCACTATTCTACTACGCTGCAAAAAGCAACGATCACACGATCGATAGCAAAGTCAGTCTATAATAAAACCCACGGACCTTGGCTGACACAGCTTCGCAATTTAATCCGAAATCGTTGAAGTGACTATTGTGGAGAAATGTCAATAAAGTACTTTCAGATATCGACCTGGCGGTCTAAAAAAAGGACCAGAAAAATTTAGTCTCCACCCTTAATCAGCGGTCACTCCAGTTGAAGTTGCAACTGAATTGGGTCCGCAAAGACAATGTCAACATTATCTTCTTCTATTTCAAAAATATTTAAAAGATTGGGCTTGCGTAAAGAAAGTCAATCGTCAATCATATTGTAACCTGTCTATTTATATTTTAGAATCTTATTTTACAGAAAACGAGTTGACTTCTTGCAAACATTGAAATGTGCCGCTACTTCATTTTCTTCTTACTGCTTCTTCAATTTTTGTGACTAATTTTGTCAAACAACGAATATTGATTTTCTATTTTAACTTATTGATTTTATTTAGATTTTGGAGGCTAAAATGAAAAAAGAAATAAGGGGACATTACTTTTAATACATACAGAGGTATTATAATTAAAGTTTAAGTTCCAAAACTCTATAAAAAAGAGCCACTGTTGCAAATGACGTCAAATTTGAACGGCATGTTATTAAAGAAGACTGAAAACGTATGACAGAAGAAAAAACTTAGTTTCAAATTTTTGGAGCAGTTGACGCTGTAAGAGGCAAACTCACAACGAGAAATGAGAAATGATTCGAAATACAACGACTAAGGTGTAAGTTACACATTAAAATACATTGACAAATTAGAATTGTAGCGTAGTTTTATTTGCATGACTGTACATATCACATTGAAAGGGACAAATCGGTTTCAAAAATGTTGAAGCGACATACAGCATAAGAACCATTCATCAAAGAAATTCGGTAATATCGTGAGACTGAAGCAAAACAGGTTGAATATGTTGTCCACCGTTGTGTGCAACAAGTTGAAAGCAACAAACAGAATATTTCACACCGGATCGGAGTGTCTCTGGGGTGATGTTCAGAATGCATTGTGAAAAGCATGCCTTTAATTGGAGAACGGTACACAACATCTTTCAGATAACCCCACAGCCAGAAGTCACACGGATTAATATTAGGTGATTGAGTCGGTCAAGCTGTAGGAAAATGACGGCTGATAATTCGAGCATTTCCGAAATGGCGCATCAGCAGCTGTTTCACGGGATGTGCAATGTGCAGACGAGTGGTATCTTGCATATAAATGATTCCATCCACACTGTTGCAGAGCTGGAATGACGTGGTTGCGCAAAGGAGAAGCGTAGCGATGACCAGTGCCAGTAGCGGTAATAGGACCAGAAGCACCCGCCTGCTCAAAAACATGACTGTAGGATGAATGATGCCTTATAGCCGCACCACACCGTAATCTTTTCAGGATGACGTGGAACGGGATGAGTTGCCAGTGGATTTTATGTTTTCCATATTCAATAGTTCTGAGTATTGACGTACCTGTCAGATAGAGATGGTCTTCCTCTGTCCTCAAATTTTTCCACGGCCATTTAGATGAACTTCCAAGAAATTCTAACGCAAACGTCTCCCTTACGGGCAGGTCAGAGGGAAAAAAACTTCTGCACATGGCCAATTCTGTACAGATAGCATTGCAGTATAGTTCATACAATATTCAGCACCGTGTTCGTAGGTTGTAGAATGTTCGGATTATACTCAAATGGGTATGTAAAATAACTACATAACAAGACAACGCCTCCAAGCATATAGCTCATAGCGCTAAGATCTCGGTATTATATAACACTCCTGAAACACTTAATACGCCTCTACAATCACCCATCATGAATCCTATTGAACATTTGTGAAGTATTTTATGAAAAATCAAAAATCGAAACATAAAAAATAAAAATCAGCTGAAAACCGTTGTCTTGGGAGAATGGGCATCGATTTCACCAGACATTACCATGAAATTAGTAGATTCAGTGCCGAATCGACTGAAAGCAGTAATTAAAGCTAAAGGATAACGTACAAAATATTTAAAAAAGATAATTTCTCTGATTTTTAGAACATTTATAGAATGTACGAATAATTTGGGCACAAAAGTTTTGTTAAATAAATTCTTTTTTTTTCTGTAATAGTTTTACATATGAAAAGCATACAATTGACAGTGAGGCCTTATAATTTGCATTTAAGCGTTAATTTTGCCAAGAAATATTCACCCAGAAAAAAATATGAGCACTCGTTTGTTTCTTCATCTTAGAGGGTGCCGATAAAAGTGAGAACAATCTTCGACATAAAATGACTACAACGAAAATTTGTTCAGAAGATTACTGTTGAAAAATTATATTTATCTGATAGCATTTTTCTAAAAATATCAGCTTTAATCGACATCTTTGGGAGGACATGGGAGTTAGTTAGAAGTTATTAGAAGATATATTAGGGCTATAGAGTCGTTGTAATTGCACTTCCATAGTAGAATGTGCTATCTGTCGGTGGAATTGTATTGTCGCCTGCGGTAGCGACAATATCAATGACATGGTCAATATCCTATGACAACGGTCAATAGGATTTGACCATTGTCCTGCCTTGTGTTTATACAAAAAGCACACAATTGACATTTACATATAATTCACATTTTTATCTTAAATATTGTGATAATTAAAAGATAATCCAGGGCATCTTTACACTTTAATTATTCAATCATTAAAATGACTAAAAGCAATATGAAGATTTGATCAAGAAGTTATAATCAATTGCTATCAAAAGTGTACACGTAATATAAGGAAAAATTATTATTTTTATAATTTTTTTTCCTATCATTATTTATTGATCTCATTAAAATTGTCTTGCAGCTAAATATATTTTACTAAAATGAAAATTTTGTTTGCATTATTATACAATTTAAGATTTAATTTGAATAATATTAAATATGAAGAATCTTTCAACTTCCCAAGTCTTCAACATCCAACAACCTTCAAGTTCCCAACAACTATAAAAATTTCAGTATTTCCAACAGTTTGCATTTTTTCTATCATAAAATCAGCAAAAAAATGCAAATTCATAAGATAAGCAAAATCCGTAATAGCAAGTAAGTCATTTCTATATCAGGGAATTATGGTTCATTTAGACGAAGTTTTGTGATAAATTTTAAAAAAGACTCACAATAGTAAACAAACTTATATATAATTTTTTATTCATTAAAAGATTTAATTTATATGAAATTAATTATGAAAAATGTTTTAACTTTTAAATTTCCAAAAATTATAAAAATTTCATTATCTCCAACAATTTGCATCTTTTTCTAATAAAATTAACAAAAATAAGCAAATTTATAAAATAACAAAATTTATGAAATAGCCAATTCGGAAATAAACAAATTCATTCTTTATTAGGGAACTATGGTCCATATAGAAAAAGTTATAAGAATTTTTTTAAAAGACTCAAAGTGGTGAATAAATTAAAATTTAATGTCTTAAAAGAGGAAGAATTCATTTGCATTTTGAATAAATATTCTGTTCTTAACCTACGAGCAAAAAGAATAAAGGCCGTTAGTTAATGAACAGTAATTTTTACAAACTGAACACCATCCGAAATATTGTGCAATCATCCTTGCAAAATCCTCTTGAGAAGCCAGTATTAGTCTCAGAATGTAATGGTAATCTGTATTCGTGCCACGTTAAAAGTACAACATTCATTAAAAACTTCTTTTTTCAGCTCTTAGAACCCACCTTTGTACTTTTTTCCTTTCCTATAGAGGACAATTTAATTTGCCTACTCTATCCATCAGACACTCTTTTCGAATTTATTTAATCAGATTTCCAGAAAAAATTCCTAATTAGTCGAATAACCAACTGCAACATGAAGAAGAAAATAAAAATAATAAAAAACTAACGGAACAGTTTAAGCTCCATTGCTGTTTTGCTTAGATTTTTACTGCAAAATCCACTCCGGCTGTAAAAACAACTATCTGAGAACATGCTTCCATTAGTTTCTTGGCAAGTAAACAATTCCTCCTGTATTTTCTCTTTCCCTGTCAATGTCATTAGACAGGGCTTTAAGCAGATTTCGTCGGCAACCACATGGGGCTTCCATCTTTGGCGATTTATCACTCTGGGATGAGATAATTGACCACGGTAGTCAGGGCAGCGTTGACTCGTAGTCGTAATGGGTCTTCCTGCAGTACATCATCTTACCTATTACGCGTGTCAAGGCGGGTTAACGACGTCGGATGGCAAACGTTTTCCTTCCGTTCTGGGAAAGGAACTTGGGGGGTGGTTCTCCTTAAGGGGAAGTATTCCAAATTGAATTGCAACTGCGGTGTGTAACTCTCATTTTGAGGCAATTAAAAAGAAAAAAAAAATCGAAGTTTAAATTTAACTATCGTAAAATCCATATAAATTGGCATGTTTTAGGCAATAACTTGTAACCAATGAAACATAAATGTGTTTGTCACGTATTTTATAAAGATACCACATCGTATATTTTTAACTGAAAAAAAATATTTTGACCAATTAATGGATGAAACTTTTATCCATCTTTATTTATTTACTAACTGCAAATACAAAGGTCAATTGAATATATATCCAGCAGTGAATTTCGAAAGTGATTACCAGTTATATTTTTGCAATTTAACTTAGGTTAGGGGAATATAACCCAGGTAACTTTATTCATATATAAACAGAATGCATTTTAAGAATATTTTTTAAAAGAAACTGTAGCCACTACAAATATAATAGTTTATAGCAGACTCAGCATCATTTAAAAAGATAAAATGCATAAGCTTAAAGTTTTAGAAAGAGTTTTGGTCGATTAAAGTTTAAGACATCTTCCAACCTTCAGAGTCAAATCGTGAAAAGAGCATATAAAAAATATAAATGGAAATTTTTATAATACTAAAACCTGAAATGGTCCTAAGAGAAAAGATTAAACAAAATACAAAGATAAAAGTAGAATGCAAAATGTTTATTAAAATCTTTCTATTCGGTACTGATTTGATGAGTTATAGTTAAAAAAAGTGATGTTTAAATATAGTAAAATGATCATGCATATATGATAATATCAATTTTAGTATGACTTGGAGACAAACAAGGAATTTTCTTTAAAGTAAAATAAAAGTATTAAAGTAACATATGGGAAACGCTATGATATGAGTATAATACACAGTGAACATACCAATTACAAAATTGTAGAGAATTTCTGACTTAGTAAGCTTGAAAGAAATGAAACTGATAACAAAGCATTCCAAATGGGCATTTTTCACATTCCAACATTCTTACAACATCTGTAAAGAGTTAAAAATAAAGCATAATAATTTGATATCAGAAGAAATTTCCGATGTGCAAAATTTTTTTCAGCCATTCCGTCGTTGAGTTGAAGTTTAGTTTTCAAGAATTTATCTTTTTTCTACTCAAGTGAGTTTTTATTCTGAGATGAACTGTTTCATCGAGCATTTTTAAAAATTCATTCAAATATAATTATTTAAGTTATCTTTTCTTATTAACTGGAAGATACTCTTTAATTCTGATGCTGTCTTCCTGTATCCTTTAACGTTTCGGAAATAGGAACATAAACTCCGTTTCTTGCCACCAGGTTAAACAATAACTGATCTCACCCTACAGTTAATGATCAGATTTTATGACTTCACTTCAAAACTCTGTAAACACCAAATTTGTGACAATAGAAGGCGCCATCCTCGAAATAATGTATAGTTAAAGGACATTTAGAAGTCAAAAGAGTCTAAATTCCTTATGAAAATCGAAACCATAATCGGGGAGGGGGATAATATTGAAATTTGAAACTCAGTATCTAATAGGTTTCCTTCCTCATGAATTCAAAAGCAAGAAATTCATTTAACAACATGACCAGGAACAGTACATTCAAATTGTCGATGACGGGAAACAATAAAAATTATAACTTTTTTTGTCAATAATCAAATTATGTTTTTTTTTTACATTTAATTAATTTCATGAATTATTTCCAATGCTTATATCAATAATATAACAGATTCTTCGATAATTCTTTTTATCCAAATCGAAAACGCTTTTATAATCGAAATAAATCAAGCGTTTTTTCTTTTGAAATTTCTTTATAAAATTTTAAAACCCTTCCCAATATATTTTACCTCTCCATTTTTCTATTAAAAGCCAAGAGATCGTGGATAATGTTGATCTTTCAAAACTCGGGTGACGATAGAATTTCACAAAGAAAGAAACTCCTTGGAGATTTTACCCGAAATATCCGTGGACCCCGGGTATCCTGCAATGGGTATCGCTGCCGGGGATAAAAGGGTACAGAAGAAGAAAAATATATGGTTTAGTATAAAAGCGGGACGAAATAAAGAAGTTTGGGAGTCGGAAGAAAGAAGAAGAAAATGTCGAAACGGTTTTCCAGCAAGCTTTGGTGCATTTTAGTGTTACCCGTGAGTAAGCTTTGGTATTTCTTTTCTTTGGAGAACCTGAGCAAGTAGCTGGTCTCCAGAGGGTTGCTTCACCGGGCGTATAGAGCCTTCACCACTATATCACACAACTTCAGTGCCAGAGATCGATATCCCTTGTTCGCCTACAAAGGAGTTAAAGCTTCAAGATGCTTAATGGGTCTTTGGATTTGCTTTTAGTTTTTAACTAAAGGAAATGCTCTAGAACATTGTGGATCCAGAGAGAACGTCCAAAAACTTCTTTTCAAGGCATGACAGAGATTTTCGAGCTCTTTCCTTTTTGTAAAATAGAAACCGGATATCTGTACCATGATGGTTAGAGGATAATCCTGGATATCAAAGTTTAAATATAGCTCTTTTATCGTAGAAAAGATTAAAAGAAATTTCAGTTATATCCCGAATTATATAAAAAAGTAATAGCTTAGGATCAGCAACTGCTTTAACTTTACAACTACCCATTTGTTAAATACCATAGCAATCATAAGACAAATAGGCTAATTATGAGTTTTATAACATGACAATTAAATTATTTATTAAATAGAAACAGTCAACATTTTCCAATTTTCAGAAACTTATTAATATGACATGCATTGATTAGGGATTTTTTTTGCATAAGGGTATGGAGTAAGGAGTCTTTTTTTGATGCAAGATAGAAAGAAAAATGTTTTTTTTTTTAATCTGAAAAATGTAATTTTAAATTACAATTAACGTCTTAATAAATTAATGAAATGTTAGAAATTGAAAGAAGAGAATATGAAGAAATAAAATACTCTTATCAGATAAGTAAGTTAATACGGTATCATTATTGCCCAAAACATTAGACGATTTCTTAATAATAATTCTATGTTTTAAAATAACACACTTAACAATGCTATTTGAATGATAAACAATTTTTACAATTTTTATACATTTTGGAAAGAAATTTAAATTTAGTACATAAACAAAATTGCAATACGTACATAAAATACAAATATTAATATACCGCTTAATTTTGCTCTCCCTCCCTCTCTTCCTCTTGATATATATATATATATATATATATATATATACAATCATAAAATTATTAAAACAATCAAAACACATTTCCTGAACAACAAAATTAAAACGAAACCAAATAGGTCGAAATCGAAATTAAAACTCAATTCAGAATTAAACGCTAAAAGTTCACAAAATGAAAGGTAAATGAATAAGAACCAATTAATGAAACAAATCCACAATACTATATTCAAAGAATTATTTAAACGAAACAGAAACAGAAGTAACTTCGGAAACGAAACCAAAACCGGAATCGAAACTAAAAAATCATTACTGATTAAACAAGTTTTAAGAATTAAAATGTTTTTAAATCAATCATTGTATTTAGAGAGCGCAAATGCAGCTACAACTAAAATACAAATGAATATAAATTAATTAACAAAATAAGACAACCGAATCAAAATAATCAATAGAAAAAAATAGTCAATAGAATAGAAAGGAAGAACGGATGATCCACGGACCAGGTCTGTTGAACTTATTGTTTTCTTAATTTTGTCATTAATTGTGATTTTTCTTATGTAGTTTTACTTTTTATATATATATTTGTTTCATTTGTTGATGTTTTTAATGTTTTACTTTGTTTTTGTCTTTTGCTGTTAAAATTGGTATGTCTCTTTTGCCTTCATTTTCAGGGGATTTTCGGGCCACGAGGTGTCAATACTTTTGACCATTGTCCATCGATGCCTCACAGAAAAAATCCCTTATTAGGAATCCTTGCTTGAAAGTGGCTCCTGACGAAGTTTTCAGGCCGGATTCCTTTTCTATTGACTATTTTTTTCTATTGATTATTTTGATTCGGTTGTCTTATTTTGTTAATTAATATATATATATATACACAAAGTTTTGTTTCTATTTACTTGCTATAGTTTTTCCTTAATTGAAAATTATTTTTATCGAATTTTTCGTTCTGGTTTAAATTTTGAAAATAGTTAGACACTTTCTATACTCCATGTCCATTTTCTCGAATAAATTTGTATTTGTAAATAAAATTCAATTGGAAGAAACCAGTAATTATACCAGTAAATAAAAGTCCTGATTAAGTATGCCTGACATCCTCAGCAATTCAAGTGCCACCTTTTGCCTAAACAGGGTTGCAGTTTAAATTCTAATAACTTTTATTTAATTATCAATAATAATTTAGGATTCTTATGTATAATAAAGAAATTCTTTTGTTTTTTCCAATGATTTAATAAATTATACTTAAATAATTATCTATAAATTGTAATAATAAGCCATAATTAAATAATGTTTGGTTATACAATGATTCTATAAGAGATTTCAGTCTAAAATATCATTTCACTTTTTAATTCATATATTGTAGATTTTCAGTGTGTTTTCTAAATAATAATAAAATAAGTAATAGCTCGTTAGAAATATCCTAGATTCGAAATCCAGATCCATAAAATATCCGCCGTCTATACATCCCTTGTTCAGCTTAAATCCTACCACAATAAAAATAAATGCTCCCCTGCTATTATGTAATAGAAGTTTGGTAAAAGAGTGATTGCACTATATCCTTCTCTCTATAAAGCTAAAGTTGAAAAATCCAATATTCTTCCAAGAAAAAAAAATGCTTCTTCTTCAAGAAGGAGGATTTGTTCTAATTAAATTTGCAATGAAATCCTACCAAAACGATAATGAATATAATACTTAAAATATGCTGAAATATTGTTAAAAAGATAATGGATATAATACCTAAAATATACAGTTTACTACATTATTTTTTCTATTGCAATAGAAACTTGGCGGAGATGGTGGTACTGCATTACAGAGATGGTAAGGGCGAGTCTCCGTCACATCGGAGTGAGACTTGCTGTAGTTTTTGAAGGTAAAGAATCCTGAGCAACGAAGGCAGAAATCTGACTTTCAGTTCATATGACGATAGTACTCACATATTCATTTTCTCAACCCTCATTTTACAAGATAATTCTCTCACACACCTGACAAACAGAACACAGGGGAAAGGACAAAAATGCGCGAACAAGGACTCCAACCCGGAATGCCATGATAACGGGGGAGACGTGCTATCCTTACTCCAGAACTCCAGAAGTTACAGTGATAATTCATATATTAAGCTATGCGAGTAATCTTTTTGTAATAAACATATTTATCGGTTCTTAAAGATGGATGTCGAATTAATAAATTTTCGTTGAAAAAATCCTGGGAAAAAATATTATCTATATCATATAGATTATTATCAAAGAGCATTAATAGTTTAAATACATAATATAGGCTTCATTTTAAAAAATCAAATTAAATATTCTGCTAATTGCATTTGCATGCATTTCAAAAAATTAAAAAGTGTTTTCAATAATTTATTTATTTATTTATTTCAGATTCAACAATTGTTATAGAACTTACCTAAAACTTGATACCTGATAATAGATACTATATCGAAAAATTACGGTTTAATATTTAATTTGTTACAAAAGTAGTAGAAACTTTAGTGCATAGGTGCTAAAGCTGAATTACATTGATGGCCCATGACATTTAATTTTTACTGTTATTATTAAAAAAATTTTGTAATAGAAATATTTTATTGGTTTTCAATAGATGAATTTTTAATAAATTTATTTCGGAAGAAAGATCTTAGGAAAAATTAAACAAATTAATGACTATAACTTATAAATTATTTTCAGAGGGAATATTTTTTTAAAAATATGATACAAGCTTCATTAAAAAATTATATATTTGCTTGTATAATTCAAATTTCAAGGACTAAAAGAAATTTCTATTTAATTTTTTAAAAATTATTTGTGTATTTATTTGTTTATCACTCTACAGTTATAGTATAGCATCTTCTCTTTTTATATTCTGAATAACTCTATCACAAAAGACCTGTAGAGGCTCTCTGGTGCATATCCAAAAGCGAGGATTCACGCCAGACATGCTAAGTGATAACCAAACATATTCCGACATAATTGCTAAATGATCTATTAATAGGATAAGGCTCTGACCTTATGACACTCGGCAATAATCGCCTGCAATTTAAAAGTTCACGGCAGATTCCCTTATCTTAAAGAAACATTATTCCACTTCCTTATTACCCTTTCATTCTCTAAGTTCATATCCGAAGCCATTCACTCGAATAAAATTGCCCGTGGAAATCAAACATGAACGGAATGAGCCGAGCTTTAACGAACCACTGGGCCTGGAACAAATAAAAATTTCCGCCTCGCCTGTCATTCCAAGATAAGCTACGCTAAGTAGCCATTATCATAATATGTTCATTACAAGTGAATTAGCAAGTAGCTTTTAAAACAGTTTTGGCATTGCATTTGTTCAGCCTAATGAAGAAAACTAATTTAATATTTGCAGCGGCCTCGAAAGCACAGAAGCACAATCTTGCATAATTAAATGGTATTTTAGCATGATAATAATTCTAGTAAACGAAGAGAAGTTGAAGAACTTTAGCATACATTGTCTAGAGATGTGGTTGAAGAATTGGTGCCGGAATTATTTCCGAATGCTACACTTGTTTTCGAAGTCAATAATAAGGATCATAAATGATGTTAATAAAACACTTTATGAGAAATTCCTGTTAATTATGAATGAGAGTTATTTATATTTATTTTTACATAAACTTCTCATGATTGTATATGTTGGCAATTAAGTTAAAAGAAGGGAAATTATATTATTTGTGATATCATTTAGTTAGATAAACAGAAATTAATTAAGTTAAATCGACTCGGATGATAACATAAGGATCTTCCAGACGTTGGCTGTGCAGTGGAAATAAAATCAATACTATATATTTATCACATTACCTGCTGCTAGTTATTTCCTTTTACTTAATATATCCCTAGTTAGAAACTAAGACGTGTCATAATAATATGCTCCAAAATTAGATTAATTTTATTATGATGTTTGCTATCCATTTTCTAATAATAAAAAAGGATTACTTAGAAAACTAGTCAATATATAAAACATTCTCGACTATTAAAATGCCACCTATGCCGAAATCAAGTTTAAAAAAAACATCATTAAAAGGAAGAAAAGGTACATCTAGTAAACATGAAGATGGAAAAATACCATGAAATGTAATGAAATAATATATTTTTTACTAACTCAGATATGTGAATTATATTGCATATTATTAAATTGCCAGAATTGGTGTAATGTAAAAAATAATTAACAAAATGTCTTTAAGGGACTAAAGGTCTTTAACGGCTGAAACCGGTAACGAAAGGTGATCAAATGCGACTTTGTCTAACTAAAAAGAACTCTTAAATTTAATATACACTGAAGTGACAAAAGTCATGGGATGACTGTTAATATCGTGTCGGTCCTCCTTTTGCCCGGCGAAGTGCAACAACTCGACGTGTCATGGAGTCCACAAGTCGTTGGAAGTCCTCTGCAGGAATATTGAGCCATGCTGTCTGTAAAGACGTACATAATTGTGAAAGTATGGATGGTGCAGGAGTTTGGGGACGAACGGACCTTTCGATGATGTCCTATAAATGCTCGATGGGATTCATATCGGGCGATCTAGGTGGCCAGATCATGCGCTGGAATTGTCCGGAATGTTCTTCAAACCAATCGCGAACAGTTCTGGCCCGGTGACATGGCGCTTTGTCATCCATAAAAATCCCATCGTTGTGTGGGTACGTGAAGTCCATGAATGGCTGCAAGTGATCTGCAAGCAACTGAACATAACCATTTCCAGTCAATGATCGGTTCAGTTGCACCAGAGGACCAAGTCCATGCCATGTAAAAACAGCCCACACCATTATGCAGCCACCATCAGCTTGAACAGTGCCTTGCTGACAGTTTGGATTCATGGCTTCGTGGGTCTGCGCCACACTCGAACTCTACCATCAGCTCGCAACAACTGAAATCGTGACTTCTCTGACCACGCCACGGTTTTCCACTGGTCTAGGGACCAGTCGATATGCTCACGAGCCCAGGAGAGTCGCTGCAGGTGATGTCGTGCTATCAGTAAAGGCACTCGAGTCGGTCTTCTGCTGTCATAGCCCAAGGAAGACAAATTTTGCCGCACAGTCCTATCGGACACGTCCCTCGTACGTCCCACATTGATTCCTGCAGTTATTTGACGAAGTGTTGCGGGTCTATTAACACTGACCATTCTACACATACGTCGGTTGTCTCGGTCGTTAAGTGCAGGTGGTCGCCCACTGTGCTGCCCATGATGGGATGTGATGCCTGAAATTTCATACTCTCGGCACACTCTTGATACTATGGATCTCGGAATGTTGAATTCACTAACGATATCCGCAATGGAATGACCCATGCGTCTAGCTCCAACTAACATTCCACGTTCAAAGTTTGTTAATTCTCGTCCTGCCGCCATAAATCACGAAAAACCTGTTCACATGAATAACTTGAACACAAATGAAAGCTCTGGAAAACGAACTGCGCATTTATACTTTTTCGTTGCGATACGACTGCCCTCTGTATATTTGCATATTGCTATCCCATTACTTTTGTCACTTCAGTGTATTTGTTTACATTTTTAGAAGGCATCTAATCTTATTATGAAATTTGAAGAAAACATGAATATGAAAATAACAAATTTATTACGAATTTGTGAGTTTGTGAAATATTTTTTATTAATTAAAATGTATGTAAAAAAACATGTTTCGAGTAAAATGTCGAAATCAGACGTTGCTTGAGCTTAAAGTATTTCAGGAAATAAGAAACTCGTATTAATAAATGTTGCATTCCAAAAGAGCATAACTTGATAATCATGAAAGGGAAATTTTTTATATAGATGTGCTAGAATCATTTTAATTTTTATTTTGTTAAAACATTATAAAGCTTTAAAAACATTTCTAGTTTATTAGAAAGTGGTAGAAATGTTTAATAAGAAAAGTTATACATAAAAATACTAGAAAAGTTATCATAACAATGCTTTGATTGTACATAATTTTATTTATTATGTGTGTATAAGAATATTTGAAAAAATACTATACTGATTCGTCAAGCTTTTTTGTAGGCAATGTTGCACGTAATTTCTGGAAATATAGTATTGAGATAAAATGTTAAGAATATTTTAAGCTATCAAATGAAATCATGAAAAATGTTTTTGAAAATTTTAAGGTCCGACAGCTTCTTTAATTAACTTTTTATAATTTTATTTATTTTACTAAACACAAATAAAAATGTCATCGGCAAGATATAAGTGCAACTGTTATTAATTTTGCATTTTATTTAAGTTTCCTGCTCACATTTAGGAAATAATATTAAATTCGCTTATCAGTTATTATTAATAAAGAATTTTTTTGCTATGACATTTGTATTAAATATATAAGTTATCTGATTCTGTAAAATTCTCACATTTATTTAAAGCAGTTTCAAAAAATAGATATAATTCTGCTCCTAGTGATGTATTAATTTTGTCTTCTTGTCAATTAGAAGTCAAGTTACTGCAAGCTATTGATATGTAAGTGGTGCTTATTCTTAAACATTTAAAAACTCTAAATGAATAATACTGATTCTAATACTGAAGAATGAACTTTTTCATAGTTCAAAGACTTGAGATTCTTCATATCTCATATGATAAGTGAGATAGCTAAATGGAATTTTTAATTAGTGCACATTATGTTATGCAGAATATAATGAACTAAGAATTTGCTGTTGAATACTATATAAGTGGATTTATGTAAATACTGTTGTTAATTTCATATATTACCCACAAAAGTTTTATTTTTGAATGTAATTATTAAATCATTGTAAGTTAAACTCCAAGATATATTACTCCTCTAATGTTACAAGGAAAGATGAATAATTTAAATAATTTTTTTCTCTAGAAAAGTTCTAATTTTTGTAAATAAAGGCTAAAATTTAAATCCAAACTTTCCTTCCCTTCAAACGTTATGTATATATTTGAATAAAATTACTTCCATTCACCATTTTATCTTTCAATTAATTTTTAAAAAATCACGTAAACAGGGAAATATATTTTTTAAAGGTAAACCTCTCCAAATCTAGTCGGATAGCTAAAAAAGAAGATAAAAATGCCCCTGTAATTTTTTACTCATAACATAATTATGCTTCGATTGATTAATGGCTATACAATTGGCTTAGTAACAAATAGTTATTATTAGCAAATAATATTTATTTTTTTCATGCTGGTCTGATTTTTAACATAAAATATCCTGCTCAGAGAGTGAAGCAGCTTTTCTTGTTGTGATTACAAAGAAAAAAAGGCTTCAAGGATAAAAACTAACATACTTTGGTATCATTTACTTGAACACAGTGCTTACAAGTAAAACGAAATTTGGTGTCCCAAGAATTTACGAAATGTATGCGCTTCTGATGAAAACTTTGACTTATCTTCTAACTGGAATTGGACATGTGAAACTAAAATCTTTCAGACTCTCTTATAGGAATAAAGAAACCAAATAACTTAAAAAAACACATTTCTATCTTTTATTTATTATTTCAATGAAACAATGATATAAAAAATTGCATATATTATATACTTGGATATTTAGGGCAGTTAATAATATTTCTATTTTATTCTAAACCCCTTATCAAACATATATTTTATTCATTTTTATGCAATATTCTCTCGTTACTGGTTATGCACAGGAATATATATTAAGATGCATTAAAAGTAATAAAATAAACAAAGTTCACAAATAAAAAAAAAACACCTTGATTTTTTTAAAGATTTTTTATAATGAAATCACAATTGTAAGCGAAACCTTTTGCTGATACTAAGGATATAAGAAGGTAGCAAAAATCTTCACAATGCGTCTACTATATTATATGACACAAAAAATCCTCGCGTCTGTATGTAAATATACATTTTCAGCAAAAGATGTTAATCTTGCTTTTTATGATTCTTTTTATTTCATTTCTCCCTTTAAATTCAATTCTGGGTAGATATCTTCCCGTGATTTCAGAGATGACTTCTTCCAAAGTAAGGGGTTTTGGATGACTGGAAGGTAGGAAATCGTTCCCAGATTTTCACCTGAAATCATCCTATCGTATGATAACGCAAGAATCGATGCATCCTCTTTTTCCCAGGGTGCGATTCCAAGAGGGGGGGGGGGTTGGAAGAGACGGCTACTGCCGCATTTGTGTTATTTTCCTCCACCACAGCTTTCATCCCTCCTGGGTATGTACTTCACTCCCTCCCCAGTGCACAGGATATATCTGCGTCAATATAAATGATATCTCTACGAGTTGGAAAATATATCTTTTTATATTCCATTTCGGTTGAGGTGGCTTCTCTCATTGCTTCTTTCACCGTGAGATCACATGATTATTATTCTTATTATTTTATTTTTTTTCCTTTTCAGAGTATTATGTCTTTTGTGTATATTCTTTGAAAATATGACAGCAGAAATCACTGACAAAAATTAAGCTTCGTTGCGTAAATTTTTTTTCCAAGTAATCCAAATTGTTTCGGGTTTCTTTTTTCTTTTAAATAACTTGTTTTGTTATTTATTGCTTTCTTACAAACTCATAAAAGTATTGCTGAAACGCGTTTATTTCTATGTGCACATTTTGACAGACATTAATTTGGCATTATGAAAATATTGATTATATGAATTTACATTTGCACTCTGCTTACGAATTACTATGTATAACAGATCAAGTATTTTTTAAGTCAAAAATATTCAAATTTGGATATTATGTTATTACGCTTTTTATTATTCTATGTACAGGCTGATCATAAAAACAATAGATGATTATAAAAAGTCATTAAAACAACTTATGAGTATCATACTTCAAAGCAACTGTCTTGTTCTTAATTTTTTCAGTTCATCATACAGTGTAACTAATGCATTTAATTGTTACTAAGAAGGGCAACCTAAGAAGAAAGCTCAATGTATTCTTTGGTTCTATGAATTCAAAATCACCATTATCGTATAATGTCAATCTTGGTCCTACTTAAAGACACGATGTTTTGAAACAAACTTTGAAGAAGACGATGCACTCAAAGGTAGGATTGCGTTTGTTGCATTTGGTGCAGCTTACTGAATTGTAAAAAATTCTTGAAAATAATAGGAATGGAGCTTTGACATTCATAGAGTTACCAAGGATGTTCAAACTGAAATTTATTGTAATAAGCAATTTTATTAAAAACGACTTTACTATAAATCGAAACGATATTATCCCAAATTACATTTTTTTAAATAATTTTTATATTAGGGAAATATCTTGCCACCTTATTTAATAATTACATATTCCTTTACCTAAGTATAAATGAGGAAAGTTACTGTATCTGTAGACATATTATAACTACGTAATAGATTGTACAAATGATGTCCCAGTATTTGCAAGTACTTTTAAGTAAAGTTTTAAAATAAAAGTTGTAATTCAATTTAATGAAAGTTTCAATCCAAAGTTCTTGGAGTTTGAAGTTTTATGTTGTTATTTTTTATCCAGAAGAGGTTTTTTATAGAAAAAGCTTGAAATAATTAAAAGTAAGAAAAAATTATATATATATATATATATATATATATATATAAACGTCAATATCTAAAATAAAAAACAATCAATTTTTAATTTTATTTAAAGTTTACCTCCATTATGTTTCATATTTCAACAGTAATGTATTGTGAGGAGCTTGCCGATTTTTTAAATATTTCTTACGCAACAAATAATACGTATCATCAGTGTTTGTAATGTACAATCTTAGTTACAAATGCATTTTTCTAATTGCAAATTAATAGGGTAACTTGATGATACCTCATTTTTTTCTTTCTTCCTGTAATTTTTCAATAATACTGCGTAACTCTAGCAACGAAATTTATATAAAAATAACTCTATACCTTCTTTTTCCACAAACCGTTCAAAACAGTTTCGAGTCAAATGCACCTAAGCAGAAAAGTAATTTCCGTTAAATTAAATTTCGAACTATTGTAACTAGCGACATCTGGTAAGAAATTTCAGAACGATTGCATTATGAAACTAAAGAAAAAATGAAATGAAAAAAATTCGGTTTTATAACTCTAATAAAATTTTTAAAAATGTATCATAGATAAGGTAAAAAATGTGAAGGATGTTTGCGTTTTATTTCAAATGACATGAACACAAAAAGACCTGAACTTAATGCAAAATATTCAAAATCTAATGTTTTGTTCTTTTTATTTTTTACACAATCTTATGTTATCCAATAGACGTACAAATACCACGGATCGATCGGTAGAAACTCTGAATTTGAAATTTAAAAGCATACATTATTTAGAAGTGGTAGAATTTTTTTTAATTGATGATTTTACATACGTTATAATTGTACAACTTTTAGGCATTCTATACTTTCTGTTTATTTTGAAATATTAGGAGAGCTACAAAAACAGATGTACGGTTTCAAATAAAATTTAAATTTTTTTTCATGCCGTCAGCTTTGCTTTTTTTGCAGAGTATAATTTTAACGCATCTTTAAATCTTTCTTTTTAATAATCCATTATTCTTTATGAATGAAATGAATACAGAAAACGTTTTGAAACAATCTTCAAAAATAGCTATTTATAATTTCAATTAATATGAAAAGTGCAAAAAAAAGTATTTATTTACAGTCTATTTTTTCAGTAAAAATATGCATATCTGTTTTGTCTGTCCCATAATCATATATATATCAACTTCATCAAGCTCAAAAAAGAAATTAAACAATGGATTATATTTTTAATAATCCATAACAAAAAACAAAGCACCTTTTTTGTGTCTGTAAGCAAAAGTGTAGTAATGTTTTTTTTTTATAAGCAGCGATGAATACATACAATTTATAGGGATTTCAAACATTGAAGCCCGAACATGAAATGAGTTTGGTTCGCTTATCTTTATTTTATAGCCCACAAAGCATAAATCCAGAAATAACAAAAGGAAAAGTATCGTTGGAAACAATGCTTACAAATATTTTCTTTTCAAAATTATTAAAATTATAGTAAAAATGAGCACAAATATAATAAATTCCTTTGAAATATAATTTTTTAACTTCAAAATGATGAAAAATTGATTTTGCTATTTAATGTTCTTTTACATAATTGAGTAGAAATATTCATATTAAAATTCAGAAGAAAAAGAAACGATTATTAATCGAGGGCTACTATTTTTAAAAACAAATATATAAAAAATAAAGTGAATCTAAGTCCATTGAAAGTAACTCTAAATCCGGAATTAAGTCTTGCTTCCTTGGTCAGGTAGTGAAACGTTGTGCACGATATCATTATGCGTTCTTATAATTAGTTATTCAAAATATTTTTTTAAAAAAACTATCTAATATAAAAATTGTATTTATTGCTAAATTTAATACATTTTGTAAGTTTTTTTATGAAGCTATACATTTTTTTAACTAAATAATCTTTCTCTTTACAATGTCTGATGCCACAACGACATATACATAGCGCTTAAAAGTAGTCTCCCTTGGGAAACAAAATAAGATCCTTTAAGAAAATTAAATCTACGGACAGGTAATAGATCATGTGTGAAATTAGACTTATAAAAATATTATAGTATTTCTGATATAATTTTGTGCATTAATTTTTTATTTGGATTGATTATAAATATGGCATGATTATAATTGCCGAATAAATCAAAAGAAACTGTGAACTTAATTCGATAACAAATGTGCAGAATTGCTAAATGGGATTATTTGATCTAATTTTAAATTTAGTTTTTCTCCAATTTATTTTCTTTCTTTTTTACATTTAAAGCCAGAAGAAAAAGTTAGACAATGTTTTATATATTTCAGAAATTAGAGAGAATGCTTTAAATGTCACCTTGGTAGTATGAGGCTTTTTTGCCCATTTTATTTTATTACAGTTTCTAACGTTGATAAGTTTATAGAGTAAATAGCGTTACAAATTTGCATTAAGTGAATTCTAGGAAATTTATGATGAAATATACTAATATGGAATCAAAATTCAAAACATGTCTCAAATAGCTAAAATTTTGACTTAAAATATGTCATTCTTTATTTATATCATATTGACAAAATTAGACATTCAAAATGAAGTCTTTAAAACAACTTATAAAATGCTTAAGTTTATGAAATTTTACATAAAATATAATTGCAAAACAACATATATGGTACAAAATTATATCAGCTGAAAGCAAAAGCTGTTTCAAAAATTGGAACTAACTTCTTTTTTTTTTCCTAAAAAGGGTTATAAAATGAAAACCTGATAGCTTATAAGTTTACCAAAGTATAAATATTTTTCAAATAATTTTTTAAAATATTATCTAATTTCTCAATTAAAAAAATAGGCTATATCTCTGACAATTTTAAATACTAAAGATAGAACAATAAAAAATGCATTAAAAAATTATTAAAAAATTAAATTATTTTAAAAAATTTAAATCAGCTATTTTATATATCATGATTTACAGACGATGCTGATGAATTATTATACCACACTATGGAAAAAATATGTATTACATGCTTGTTTGTAATATTTGCTCTTTAAAAAAATTAACTAAAATTTAGAAGTTAAAAGAATAACAATTAAAAATCAAAAATATCAATAAAACATCTCTATTTAATATATTAGAAAAATTAGCAAATTTCCAAAAATGTATACAGAAACAAAATTCTATTGACGTTTATAAAGAAAGTTGTTTATAAATTAAGAATATTAAGAAGAAAAACCATATTCCATATTTTAAGCAGAGCTTGATAATTCAACGTGTTAAGCCATTCAAACTTAACGGTTTTTTTACTGCTTGTTATATTGAGAACCACTTGTTTACTATCTTTTTAATTAGCTCATTATTATAGATTTTTCTACCATAAATTACAAAATAATTATACTTTTCTGATTCTCAAATTATATTTTTGGTCTTTCCTAAGTATTGACGTGTAATGGTAGCTTATATCTACATAATTATTTTAACAATGCATTTTCTCCCTTTTTTTAGTTATAAAAACACCGGATGTCAAAGTAGTGCAGTTTTGATCTAAACTGCTTTATAACTAAATTTCCGGTATTGTATTGACAATTAGGATTTATAAAGCATTTCCTATTTTGAAAGAAACAAGAAAATTTGCTATGCAAGTGTGAACTAACCAGAGGAAACTATAAAATTAGAAGAATCGAGCAATATTTTGAGGCGAGAACGTTCGAGGGAAAAAAGTCCAGATTGGACCATAAATTACTACATCTCTTTAGTGAAGACATAATAAATTTCCGTTACCCATAATCTGGGAACAAAAAGTGCGAAAAATAAAGTTCTTTTTAACGACTGTTTTGTTACGTGTTGAAAATCTCTACACTTTTAGTACGTCGTAAATACAACGTTTTAAATATTTTTCCAACAGTAGCTGGGCACTTCATTTTGTTCTAGCTTTGAGCGTTTTACAGCTGCTATTTTACAAGCTGCTTCATAAAATCTTAGAAAATGCGTAATTTACAAAAGAAGAGTATGTATTTTAGATTTCCCGATTCCAAGCATTGTGCAAGGGGAAGAATTGGGCATTAAACGGGACGTAAAATTTACGGCATGATGCTACGAAACGCCCGTTGTTTTTTATTGTATTTTTAAAGCAGATCGGATCGTAATAAAACAAGTATATATGAGATGAAAGTTATCATGAAAAATATCGGCATTATTTGCAGCTGGTAAAGATAAGAAATTTAAATTAGGTATGCGTTTTAAAGTTCCTGGCTGTTCCAAATTGAGCCTTAATATATGGAAATGGATGAAGTTATTTATGAAGAATGCTGGGGTGAAATTTCATGTTCTTTTACAATATATAATTCAAAAATATTCAGAAAATATCGTCCTTCATTTACTTTAAAAAGTAAATTTTTACATAGAAGTACATGCAGTAAATATTTATCTTGTATGAAATTGCGAAAGGAATTCGGCAGAAATTGTTTGCTTTTAATGGTAAAATGAAAGCAGTTCACTATAAAGCTGGTTTTCAGTAAACTTTGGTATACAAAATAACTAACCATTTGAATTCGGATGTCTACTCTCGGGCACCATCTAAGACGGTACATCATTTTTAAGTCTTATTTATTTAAGATTTAATATATGATGATTGTTATTTCAAAATCCGATTAGTCAGAAAAAAACGAGAATAGTGATAAGATTAATTTATTACAAAAACTTATGAGCAAATATAGTTATTTTCAGTTACAACCTTATACTAAGGTATTTCCCATATCAGAGACCCCCTTCAAATTGCATTGTAACTAGTAAAAATGATGGATCTTAAATTTTTTTGAAACTATTTATTAGCCTGGAAGCATTGACCCTCCTGAACAGCTCTACAGTTCGAAGAACCGATGCAAATTTCTCAGCTCTATACCACTAACTCACTGACAACAAAAATGCAAGTCTGTTGTAATAGAAGATCTTGCTCGACGAAAGGATGTGAAAATATGAAAGAAGCAGAAATTGCTAGAAACCAAGTCAATGACTTGACAACAAGCACGGCAAAATTGCGACTTTTTTCGTTGAATTTTCAGACATTTCTGGCTCATATTCGTTCCTTAAAAGAAAACCGAAAGATTTTTCAAATTTATAATTAGCTTCAAAAGAGCATGAAAGCTTATCTCACATCATTTGTTTCAAAGCTCTTCGATAATTTAAAAAATTAATTCGAAAATCTGGTATACAGATTTGATAAATGCATGAATTTTCATAATGTTTATGTCAAAATAAAATCATTTTTATACAAAACTTTTGAAAAAAAAAAAAAAAACTTCCTTTCTCTATTTTCGCCCATTTTTTACTACAATACAAATTTTGAAAAAATATTGTCCACTTGCAAAAATATTGAAATATTGAAATACGTAAAATATTAAAATTTTCACCCAAAGAAAATATTTTCATTTCGGATAATCTGCCATGGTTCATAATAATTCAAAAATCAATTAATTTCAAAACCAAGATTCGGAAACAATTCATTTCTCTGCTTTATGGTTTGGGGAGACAGATAAGTATTTTCTGCATTACCCGCTTGAAAACTTTAGTAATCGGTTATTCTCATTATTCACGTGTTTTGTTTATTAGATGGTTACTGCAATCATATAAAAATCAATAAAATATTTTTTTTTCTAAAATTTTACATCATTGGAAAATCAGTTGATTAGATAAATAGTTAATTAGAAAAATATTTTTCTTAAAACATGGATCTATAACTTTATTTTAATTAAGAAATAAGAAGCATTTGTGAATAAATTATGTAATTCCTTGTATAAGAATATGCTATATCAAACCCACATTGTAGCTAGAAAATTAAGAGATAATGATTAAATTGGTATATTATATTAAATAAGAGCTTTTTATTCAAAACTTGAATTTTCCTAAAATGTATTTCAATTGTTTTTCTTTAATTTTTTAAAAATGTATTTCATAATATTTAAAATTTTTGAGTTTGTCTTATCTTTTCAGGTTAATGAACCAGCTATTTTGAGGTCTGCATTTTTTTTTTTTTTTTGAAAAAAGAAATAACTTTAAAAGTTTCCTTTGAAAACATATTTATGCTTAATACTGTTTATGTACCTTGTTTAAAATCAAAATAGCAATTTCCTACTTTCCAGTAAGATTGAGTTGGTCTAATTAATAATTTAAAATCAATGTATAGCCTGATTAATGGAGATTTTGTTTGTTAAACGAGTTTTTCTTCCTCCACTTTTATTGGGTGAAAGGAAAAATATGCACTTAAATTATAAAATTCGGTGTATTGGAGTCCGATTGTAGCTAGAACATTGATTAAGTTGTATATGTTACTAAATATGTTATTCTCTACCCCAAAAGTTAATGGTTTTAAAAACATATTTCACGATATTTTAATTCTAAGAGCTATTCTTACTCTTTCAGGATGACGAATTTCATATTTCGATTGGCTTGCATTCTTTTAAAAAAAAATGTAATTTGAAGAAAATTCTTAGAAAACATGTTTATGATTTATATGGTATTTTTTCCTAAAAAATTAACATACGTACAAAGTAGACTTTCATGAAGGAAATGATTATATATATATATTGAGAAACTAGAGCTTCCTAGAACTATTCTTTAAATTAACTATCTAAATATATTTCTTATTCAATTTATCGAATGGTGAAGAAATAATTCTTTGGTATATATGTATCATAGAGATATATAGACTAATAAAATATTTTCAAATAATGATTTCTACAACATGTTCTTTGAAAATGATAAAAAGAAAATACATTAAAAAATATATTGATTTTAAATTTACTCATGGTTTAAATTATAACAGCATTGTTTGATTTTGAATACCTAAGTAGTATTTAAATATTTATTCATTTCTTTTGTGCATGAATTTCATAAAGAATAATTTTCCATCTCTTGCCAGATAAGAGGAAGTTACCAGAAGAACCTTACAATATCCAAACAACGAAATCTAAATTAAATTCTCCTGGTCTTTTGTGCTTTTACAGTTTAATTTCCTGTTTTGCAATCCACTCCTTTTATTTAGAAAATGATACGCCTTCTAATAATGATGATCACATAAATATTGTTGTGTATTGCTTCCATAGGTGAGTAAAATTCTATAACAAACAATTGTGTCATTCACTAAATTAAATTATCGCTTTTGTGTGAGTAATGCGTTAAGGCATTTCACTCGCCGTTATTGAATATAACCAACTTTTGATTAAATGGAAAGGACAAAAGCGGTGGTTTTAAATGAAATTGGACTGGCATTCGGGAAATTTCGTGATTGAAATTTTAATGAAATGGAGAAGCTGATGGAGAATTTGGAATGTCACAGACATGAACTGTTTACATGCATTGAATTGAATTGAATCGCTTTTTTTATACTAAAAGAAATTCCTTATTCAATAGTTGTCTTCAAATAATAGCGGTTATGCCATTCTATTAGTTTAAAGTATTTATTCAGTTAAAGGCTGGACAGTACAATGCATCATGTAGCCATTCGGCAATACATTTCTCCATTTATAAGCTCCACATAACTGACCAAAGATCCAAATAACTATTCCATGATTGTTTTAAGCTTCACAGGATTTCCAACAATGAATCTTTAGAAATGCTTTTTTTTTCGCGTTTATGATAAACATTTGTAGAAAAGACCAAAATATTGCAAAATTGGTATTGGATTTGAACTGAAAAATTGGAAATACATCAAGATGACCGCTGTTTTAAAAACTATACCGAAATGTTTTGAACTGTAAAAAATATTCTGGTAATAAGATACTTATTTGCAATATAGAATTGTTATAATGTGATTTGATCACTGGGATGTTCTTTAATCCATAATGTAGCTGTTTGACAGATTTTATTTTTTTAATTAAGTGAAAATATAATTAATTTTTGAAAATAATTTTAATAAATTAAATCCAGCCTTTCTAAACACGAATATATACTTATAATAAAACTAAAACCTCATGCATTCTAAGGTTTAAATAAAATTATGTAGTTATATTATTGGCATTTTAGAATGTACTGCTTACAGGCTTTGAATTTTATTATTTTCTTATTGAAATAAATTCTTTATTCAATAGTTGTCTTCGAATAATAGCAGTTATTGTCATTCGATTAATTTAAAGTTCTTATTTCATTAAATGCTTAATCCTATATTGCTTCATGTAGCCACTTGAACACACGTTTTTATTTCCCTTTATAAGCTTCAGATGATTGGTCAAAAAGGGAACAATGAGTCTTTAGAAATCCTTTCTTCAGTGACTCTTTCAGAAACATCAGTAGTAAAGACCGATATATGGTAAAAGTGTTATTAGAATTAGATTTAAACTGAAAATTTGGAAACATACCAAGAATAGTTGTTATTTTAATAATTCTACTATAAAGAGTGGTACAAAAATATATTTAATCTGTATTGCAAAAAATATATTGTTAATGAGAGACTCTAATTTCTTATGGTTTCTTATGGAATTTTATAAGCACGCTGGCAGATTTGTCAGCTATTTAAGCATAATGAGTGTCTTTTGTTTTTTCAGTTGCACCAAATAGGGCAAAGAGAACGACTTAGCTACTTCATCGTCTCATTCACTCGCAGAACACGTTTTTACTGGAGGGAGGGCATTCAAATGCCTCACATATAACATAAAAGAAGAACAACCATGCCCAAACCATGACGCCCAGTTCAAGGGGAAGGCGTGCTACTCCTGTGAAAGGATGCCGGCACTTTAATTAGTACTGTAGAATTGCTATAATGCGATTTGCGTCACTGGGATATTCTTTAAGTCATATTGAAGCTATTTAAAACATTTTAATTTTTTATGTCATGAAATAATTGATTTAAAAAATTCTCTTAAATTGTATGCAGCTAATCAAATTACTTATATTTTTTATGATAAAAATAAAAATTCATGTATTCATTACATGGAGGTTAGTCGCTCCATTAGTTTACACACTTAAGTCTTTATTTAATTAAAGACTTAAAATCAGAGAATGTACTTTAGGATTGACATTTTAGAATGTGTTTTAAGGTAGAATATCTTTTCATTATATGGTTTGATATTATAATATATAAGAACTTAAATCGTTACGATCTAATTAATGGTAAAAGTAATGATACAGTTGAAGTATCAATTCGTCCTTTTCTTAATCCTAAGCTGGAGACATGGATTTCTTCAGGTAATCAGAGAGCTCTAATGACTACATTATTGCTTTTTATTTTTGTTTTTATCAAACCGTATTGGAAGTTAGTTTGGAAAAATAATATATTCCAGAAAATATTTAATATATTCAATATTAACACATATTAAATACACTGATGGAGAAAAAAAATCCCAACACCAAGAAAAAAATATTGTACAGCAATGAAATTTTAGGAATACATTTGTCTAGGTAACATGTTTAATTGATTAAAGTTTCGAGATAACAGGTAGAGCCATTGGCAGAAGAGCCATTTCAAATGTGAAATGTTGGTACATTAGTAACCGGTGTAACCGCCAGAATTTTGAATGCAAGCATGCAAACGTGCATGCATTGTGTCGTACAGGTGCCGGATATCAGTTTGTGGGATGGAGTTCCATGCCTGTTGCACTTGGATGGTCAATGCAGGGACGGTTAATGCTGGTTGTGGATGACGCTGGAATTGTCGTCCAATGATGTCCCATACGTGCTCTATTCGAGAAAGATCTGGTGATCTATCAGGCCAAGGCAACATGTCGACACTCTGTAGAACATGTTGGGTTACAACAGCGGTATGAGGGCGAGCGTTATCCTGTTGGAAAACACCCCCTTGTATGCTGTTCTTGAATGGCAGCAAAACAGGTTGTGTTACTAGACTGACGAACAAATTTGCAGTCAGGGTGCGTGGGATAACCACAAAAGTGCTCCTGGTGTCATACGAAATTGTTCCCCAAAACATAACTCCAGGAGTAGGCCCTGTGTGTCTAGGCCGCAGACAGTTCACTAGCAGTCGTTCACCTGGCTTCCTTCTAACCAACAAACGGCTATCACTGCGACTAAGGCAGAAACGGCTTTCATCAAAAAACACAACAGATCTCCACTCCGTCCTCCAATGAGCTCTAGCTTGACACCACTCACGTCGCAAATGGCTGTGGTATGGAGTCAGTGGAATGCAATGTACAGAGCGTCTGGCTCGGAGCTGTCCTTGAAGTTACCGATTTGTAACAGTTCGTTGTGTCTCTGTGGGGCCAACTGCAGCTCAAATTTCAGCTGCAGACGCAATACGATTAGCTACGGCCATACGCCGAATACGACGGTCTTCCCTCTCAGTAGTACCACGTGGCCGCCCGGAGCCTGGTCTTTTTGAGGCAGTACCTTCCCTTGACCACTGCCGCCAATACTCATGCACAGTGGATACATTCCTGCCAAGTCTTTCAGCATTATCGCGGAAAGAAAACCCACCTTCTCGTAGCCCTACAACACGACTTCGTTCAAACTCAGTGAGCTGTTGATAATGGCTTCTTCGTCTTCTCAGAGGCATCCTTGACTAACATTAACCCACTCAACTGTAATAACGATCACGAATCTTACAGCGCTTATTTAAAGCAAGCCTCATTTGCATGTTCATAGTGTCGCTACTAGCGCCACACTTATGCGCGTAGCTCGAAATTTGAATCGATGTCATCTTTCAGATGTATAAACACGTCTACCAATTTTCGTTTATCTAGCACAGCTCCTTCCTAGTGTTGGGATTTTTTTTCCATCAGTGTATATTAATAATTTTATTTGTAGGAAATATTTTATAAGAAGAACCTACACATTTTTAATGAGTATTTACTTAGTTTTAATATTACGGAAATACATAAATGTCAATAACTGTTAGAATTAACAAATAAAAATGAGGAATACAATATTTTAAACATTTTAAGAATATTTCTTTATTCTTTTTGCATTATTCCAATTAGATGCAGTTTCAGAAACATGGAATGAATGACACTATAAATAAGAATACAAACTTACTGAAAGACAAATTTGTACCAATCGTATTCAAGGACAAAATACCACCTGATAATCAGTGTTAATGAACAAGGCAAGTCATTTTGACTCCCATCACCAGTTGCTGGTTAAGTAATATTATTTACAATCATAAAGTGTAAATAAACAATACTGATTACTTAGATGTCAATAAGAAAAAAGAAATAATCTATACAGACTATTGCTGAAAGAGGTTCTTTTTCACACAACTTAGAATGATCATTATAGAAGAAAGCCAAAACTGACTATTGTATAATTTTCTAGTAAATTTTCGCCCTATCAATATTACAAAATTTGTTGATTTTGTCTCTTTTTAATCGCAGACGACTTTTAAAATTCATTTAATAAATTTATACTTCATCTATCTATAAAATTAAAGCTCAATGTGTGTGTGCGTGTGTGTTTTAACGCTCTACAGGCTAACCTAAAGCTATCAAATTTGACGCATGTATACCTTAGAGATCGCGAATGTGACCCTCGAATTTTTGAATTTTTAATTAATTAATTAGAACTCAAATGTAATTTCAGCATTTTTCAGCCTTCAGTTTCGTAAATATTACTAAACAAAAATTATTTTGAAATCCAAAAAATTATCTTTTTGATGATACCGATGCTTTTAACTAAAAATTTAAATTTCTATTTTAAATAAATTTTTAAATAAATATGTTAAGCATAGTTTTCAACAATTTGTTTCCCATAAAATTTAATTTAATTTGCATTAGCATGCGTTACGAGTATGGAAAAAATTATCTTTGATCAACAGGTTGCTATCACTTTAACTGAAGCTCAAATTAAAAAAGGAACCAACTCTTATTGCAAAATAAATGTATGAAAAGGTAATTTTCAGCATGTGTCTGCATTAAATGAAAAAAAAATTTAAAAGTGAGTGCAAGGAAAATCTTTCTATGACTTTTGATAATATTTATATTTCAATTGTGTAAATTAGTTTAATTTAAGAGAAACATAGTTTAAAATGCATAGAAAAATCCCTCCAATCAGCGTCCACAGCAAATTTTGGACATACATCTGCAAAATAATTACTTCATTTTACATCTGCATTATAACATATACATTCATTTATAACATTATAACATTTACATTCATTTTACATACATCTGCAAAATAATTACTTCATTTTTTCAATAAATACTTCATTTTTCAGTCAATAAATGCTCCGATGAATTACGAATTTTAAATTTTTACGCTTTGAACCACATTTAACCAATTTTCTTGATTCACCAATATTTTAAATAAAAATTGTTGAATGCCAATTAAGAAAATCAATCCCTAAAACAGACTAATTTATGAAATTTAAACATCACTCATCTATATAATTTGGTGCTTTTAGACCACTTTAACAACCGTCGCAAAGAAAATACGAAAATCATCTGCATAAGCTTCTCGACATCAATGGCCTATGACAAGGAAGATGTTGATTGTTCTAAAATTGATATTGTAACCGTAGCTATTTTCCTGGGCCCTCTAGTGGTTGTTGCCCTGAACAATCAGACCTTGTCTTGAAAGCGAGCTTAAAGCATGATGTAGTCCCCGAGTATTATTTTAAAGCATAAATGTTAAATGTTACTGTCCTAAATAATTTTGTCCCCGTGTCATTAAATGTATGGTCAGAATATGTATAAAACTTTGTAAATGGGTTAGATTTGATAGCGCAAGATAGAAACGTTTATTTATTTATCGGAAAGTAGAAATGCTAAAAGTATTTCACAGACTATGATTTCTTAGGAGCAAAGGATTGTGTAAAATTTAAAGCATTTTTCTAATAAACTAATAATTTTTATAAGAGTATTTATAGACTGAAATTTTTTTCTAGACATCAAACTTGTCACCTTTACTTTTGAAAGTAAAACTAGAAACTGAAATTTAAGATAAATAAGAGATATTTGTTGAACACTCATTTAAAATATTATATAAAATATAAAAATTATTCTGCAGTGCATATATGTACAACTTTAGTACCGAACGCTTCTACTTTCGATTTTGGCATTCAATTTGGCCAAAGATATAGTTGATTTCAGTTAAATAGGTGTTAATGTTAATCGGATTTTAATATTCCTACTTTACTTTAAAATATAACTTTTATGTTTACTGACAGAGAATTAAAGATATATATACGTTGTACAATGAACATAACTGTTTAAAGTCTATATTATAGTATTACTGAATTATATAAATATCAAAATCTGAAGTTTAAAAATATTTTGCCGAAAAATTTATTAAGAATACAAATTATATAAAGTATTTAATTGGAAATTTTAGTCAACATTAATACTAGTGAACCGGCTGATCGCCAAAGGCAGCTAGTAAGGAAATAAGACCGAAATGAATATTATTCAGCTGGGTATCAGAAGAAAATTATTAAGGCTGTGCATCATGTTTGTCATTATATTTCATATTAGCTAAGAGCATTTCTATAAGAAACCGAAATTCTTAATTTAAATTAAATATATTTCATTATTTCAACTGTACGAGTTTACTGTAGCTGCAATTTCCAAAAAAACATTTTAAAATGTTGATTTTTTAATGATCTTAAAAGGAGAATGAAATTTTCATATTTATACTTTTACAGTACAAGATATACAATAAAAATACAGATGGATACTTATACAATACGAGATCTTTTAATTATATAATAATTGGATTTTTACTTAGTTGTGTTTTCTAATATGCAAAAAATACACAGCGAATTTAATAAACATTGTAATAAATAATAAAGCAGACAATTTTATTTGTGTGAAGGGTCATTACAAGTATATTGGAAATTTTGTCTATTATATAAAAAAGCATTTATTCTATAAAATCACGAGGAAAAGTGTTCTTCTTTTTGGATTCGCCGGGATAGTAATAGAAAATTTATGAGGGCAGAACATGCCTGGAGTCGCCGAGGTAGAAGACTAAGATGAATCAGGAGCCGCCGAGATGGCAGAGTGTTTAGGATT
Organism: Argiope trifasciata; assembly: GCA_026543055.1. Taxonomy (NCBI): domain Eukaryota; kingdom Metazoa; phylum Arthropoda; class Arachnida; order Araneae; family Araneidae; genus Argiope; species Argiope trifasciata. The sequence goes on along the minus strand of JAPMOQ010055343.1, from coordinate 807,346 downwards.
GTCTTGCAATACCGAAATGACAAAAACGAGATTCTAAATCTGGAGTCACCAATTGATAAAACGAAATATTAAGTTTTCACACTATGCGAGATGGGTACTGTGGAACCATAGACGTAGGATATATCTATTATAGAAAAGCCCCTGAATTAATAATAAATATGAAGTCACAAGTGAAATATAGAAAAACAAGTACATACAAAACGAAATAATATGTACAATATATACAATGATTACTCTTGCCAATTAGGACAAGATGATTTTAGCAGATTGTCCCACTTGTGCTTTTAAATCAATAAGTCCTTACATTTCAACTTTTATCGGATAATACATAAATTCAGAAATCTTTGTAGAAACTAAGTGTTCATTTATTTCTCGAAAAAGTTGCTCCAAAAATTATTTACATAGCTTTTTTAGAATATTCGTTGAACGGGACAGATAATGATTTAAGTTTTCATCGCAACAATTGAAGGAATAGAGATGATGTATAATGTTTCTTCCAGTTCTTGAAAAATTAGTTCATAAGTAATTCAATAAAATTTTGCTATTTTTTAAAAACAATTTGTTTAAAATTTCCATTATTATTTCAACATCATTATTGTCAAATATGCATAAAAATACCAGTGAAAGCAATTTTCACTTTTGTCCAACAATAATATTATTACTTCGGTTTCAAATAACATGGGGAATTGTAAACCATATTTCTTGACTTCGTCCAAGGCACTACTTTGTTCACTTTTCTTTTTAAATAATGGTTGGGGCATAATTCCATTAATGTAAGATTATTTTTCTTTGGACATGAACAGGTGTTAAGTAAAGATATTTTTTGTTCATTTAAAATGGCAGAAAAGGGATTGTTATTTGCGTGATTCTTTGAATCTGGTTATTATTTGTTAATTCAAAGGGATTTCTTGTCAAAAATGGATTTGTAGAAAAACCGTTTTCCGAAGGAAGGAAGGATTATATTAATGATATTTTTGAAGTTTCAGAACATTTCCATTATTTCAGGTCCGTCCTTTTAAAACCAGGATGAATATATTTCTGGAAGTTCATCAACTTCCTGGTACAAAATCAATGTTTTCTCATTCGAATATATGTCGGTTTTAAAAGGATCTGTTTCTTTTCCCACAACTGCAAAGTCATTAAAATTAGCCAAGAATGGATTCGTTGATTTTAATACAATTGGGGACACTAGAAAATTGTCCAAGAAAGAATTATTACTAGTCTTTACATATTCAAACTTCGACTGAGCAAAATCAACATCAAACACATATTTTCCAGTTTCTCCAGAGCCAAGAATTATCAGTCAAAGTTCAAACATGCTTGGTTGGTTGATTCTGTTGATAATCTGTCTGCACAGAAACATTAGTCTTTTTCCTGTTTTTTTTTATTCTCGTGTTGCCCATATTGACTAGGTAAATTGCGTATTGAATAAAGTGAAAACCATTGAAAAATTCTTAGCAGAATATTCAAAACAGACTCGGCATATAAGAACAAGGACTAAAAACTATCCCTGCTGTTTCAATGACTAAAATTCTCTTGATTAAATCGCAAACAAATTCAAGCTATCCACATTTGAATACGAACAAGCAAATACACTGAAGTGACAAAAGTCATGGGATAGGAATATGCAAATATACAGATGGCAGTAGTATCGCAGCGAAAAAGTATAAATGCGCAGTTCGTTTTCCAGAGCTTTCATTTGTGTTCAAGTTATTCATGTGAACAGGTTTTTCGTGATTTAAGGCGGCAGGACGAGAATTAACAGACTTTGAACGTGGAATGTTAGTTGGAGCTAGACGCATGGGTCATTCTATTGCGGATATCGTTAGTGAATTCAACATTCCGAGATCCACAGTATCAAGAGTGTGCCGAGAGTATGAAATTTCAGGCATCACATCCCATCATGGACAGCACAGTGGGCGACCACCTGCACTTAACGACAGAGACCGCCGACGTCTGTGTAGAATGGTCAATGTTAATAGACGCGCAACACTTCGTCAAATAACTGCAGGAATCAATGTGGGACGTACGAGGGACGTGTCTGATAGGACTGTGCGGCGAAATTTGTCTTCCAAGGGCTATGACAGCAGAAGACCGACTCGAATGCCTTTACTGACAGCACGACATCGCCTGCAGCGACTCTCCTGGGCACGTGAGCATATCGACTGGTCGCTAGACCAGTGGAAAACCGTGGCGTGGTCAGAGAAGTCACGATTTCAGTTGTTCCGAGCTAATGGTAGAGTTCGAGTGTGGCGCAGACCCACGAAGCCATGGACCCAAACTGTCAGCAAGGCACTGTTCAAGCTGGTGGTGGCTGCATAATGGTGTGGGCTGTTTTTACATGGCATGGACTCGGTCCTCTGGTGCAACTGAACCGATCATTGACTGGAAATGGTTATGTTCAGTTGCTTGCAGATCACTTGCAGCCATTCATGGACTTCACGTACCCACACAACGATGGGATTTTTATGGATGACAATGCGCCATATCACCGGGCCAGAACTGTTCGCGATTGGTTTGAAGAATATTCCGGACAACTCCAGCGCATGATCTGGCCACCTAGATCGCCCGATATGAATCCCATCGAGCATTTATGGGACATCATCGAAAGGTCCGTTCGTGCCCAAACTCCTGCACCATCCACACTTTCACAATTATGGACGTCTGTACAGACAGCATGGCTCAATATTCCTGCAGAGGACTTCCAACGACTTGTGGACTCCATGACACATCGAGTTTTAGCAATTCGCCGGGCAAAAGGAGGACCGACACGATATTAACAGTCACCCATGACTTTTGTCACTTCAGTGTAAGGTTGTATTGTTAGATCTCAATTGCACACAATCATCACTAATTATACTATCAATAATGATTTCAAGTACAGTAAAAGCTCCTTATTCGCGGTTTCACTCTTCGCGTATTAAAAAAATGCGACCCAACTCCTATATTCGCGGCTAAAAATTTCTTTATTCGTGGTTTCCTTATTCAACCTGCCAGTGTTTTGGCTTGCTAATAAGAAAATGTGGGTTACAAGCGCTATTTTTTGTGACTGGTTAAGGAATTGTTTTGTTTCTAAAGTTGAAACTTATTTTAAAAAAACAGAATTTAGATTTTAAAGCACTTCTACTTTTGGACAATGCACTAGGTAATCCTAGCGAACTTGAAACTATGCATCCAAATATAAAAGTGACATTTTTACCTCTCAACACGACGCCTTTGCTTCAAACTATGGACCAAGGAATAAGCTTGGCCTTTAAGCTCTATTACATTAGACGAACCTTCAAGTTCATATTGGATAATATGGAAAGTAATCCCTGATATGGATGTTATGGAATGCTAGAAGAAATTTGACATAGCAAAATGCATCGTAAACATAAAAGAATCATTGGAAGAACTGAAGCCACACACATTGAAATCAGGCTGGAAAAAACTGTGGCCTGCTCTGACTGCGGAAAATGACGAAGAATCTGTGTAAGTTCGAACTTTGACTGCAAACATAGCCAACATCACGAATGGAATAGGACGAGATAGATTCGAACCGATAGAATCAAGTGACTTTCAGGATATGCTTGAATCGCAAGATGAAGATTTGACTGCAACCGACTTGGAGGAAATGTTAAATTCACAGCCCATTGAAGAACTACTACAAGTTTAGAAAAATGTGTTTGAACTTGAGTGGGTGAATAAAATGTATTTTATTAAAGATTGAAAATTTGAACAAAGGTATATAAATATATATAGAGAGAGTTAGAACTAATAGTAGGAAGTCAAAAATTGAAGTTTTTACGTATAGTTAAAGTAGATTCATTAAATATAATTTTTTTTAAATTTATCATTAAATTGTAATTATTATTTTCCTTCAATTCTATCATTTTATAATTATTATATAATAATTATAGAAAATAAAATGTAAGGTTTAAAATAACATTTTCAGTCCTCATGTACATAACTTTTGCGTCTCAGTTCTTAGTAGTTTTTTGGAAGTTTAAAGGAAAAAGATGGTTTTAAAGATAGGTCTCAAAATTTCGGGGATTTTACTTTTATAAATTAATGATTGAAACCTTCATATTTGAATCTCCATCTACAAAATTCCTTTATATAATTCATTTCCGAAGTTATTTCAGAATATGTAACCCTTTTCAACTTAGAAAAAAAGCTTGCATTCCCAAGACATATATTTATGCTATTTTTATCCCAGGTTCTTTGATCCAATATTGAAATATGTTTTATTTAGAGTATTCTGTTTCTCAGAGTATTATGACTTTTTTTTTCTAACGTAAGTCTTTTTTTTTGCATATTTTTTTCAACTTTCCCCTCTCTAGTAAGCAACTATGGATAAAAAAATGACTGGCACTAAGACCTTTCTTTGTTTTTCCTTATTGGAAGGGTAGGGCACCGAACTTTATCTTCTTACCCATGGCAACTTTAAAACACGAAAGCTTGTTATTAAATACTTAGACGCCTTGTCTTCTACGTAGTAAAAAAAAAGATTCTTAAGAAACTGGAAAGGAAAAAAAGTCACTGGATTTTAAATTCTGAAGTCTTTTTCCACAAGCTTATTTTTCTCTGAATATATTAGCTTAGCAGTAGAGATAAAAAAAAAATGTAATTAACGTACAAGTCATTCTTTTGTTTTAAACGATATATATAAAACACAATTGTGAGTGCATAGGCCCCTTTCGTAAAAACTTAAAGTAGATTCATAGAAAAAAGAATTCCAGCTTGTGCCAACTATAATTAATGTAGGCTTAAATATGGTAGAAGCATAATACTTCACTTAAAGGAAATCATAATTGCTTTAAAGTAAAGTAATTTTTTTCCTCGTTTTTTTTTTCCGTCATAAAATTTTTAAGTGGTTGGACACTTATTCAAGCATGATCAAATAAAAACGCTCATACATCTTCCCAAAGTAAACAGACGAGTAAAAAGAATCCACTGGATCGGCGTTAATTAAATTTAACATCGTAAGATACTCGGAGAATTCCGTTCAAAATATCAGTAATAATTACGCATTTTAAAATGCAATTTCACGAGACTTAATCTCGGAATTCTGAGGAAATCTTAATACTTCAAAATTTTGTTATTTGCGAACTATTATTTCTTGATAGAAAAAAAAATATATTCAGATGGGTATTAAAATGGTTTGTTTTATTAACCATGATCTTAATAAAAGAATATGTTCCAAATAATTCGTCGTTTTACCACAGAATGTGCACCTTGAATTATTCATCATGAACGATGGTTTTTTGATTTGATGGAAATGGAATCGATAACTGAAGAACTGGATAGTGATTAGTCATCAATAACTATGGACATCCCTATATTTTTCTTACTTATATAGTCTCAATAGTTTTTTTTTTCACTTTTTTATTTTTCTATTCTATTCTATTTCTAATTTTTTTTCCTACCTTCTATTTTTCATATATTTTCATAATTTTACTGTTTATTTCCTTAATTTCTTTTAAGATTTTTTCTAATGTTTGGAGGTACTTAGGGGCGTGCACAGGTTGCCTATTATACCTATAGGGTATTTCAATTGTACCTATAGTGCTCTGCTATTTTCTTTTGGTACTTTTTACTATATAGAATACTTCATGTTGACGCATCTTTTCCATTTTGACTTCGGCTTGGGTAAAGTTTGAATTGCATGCATAAATTATCTTTTCTAGTAATAAAATACTAATTTATTATATAGGAACGGAGTTTAAGCCGACGCACCGCCAAAAATATACTGTAGACATTATCTATACTTATAATAAAGCTCATTGCATGTGTGTGTTGCCACTCTACAGGCCAGGCCTTAGGACCTACAACTACCAAATTTGGTATATATATACTTTGGGGATCGGAAATGTGTCCGTTTTTCAAATTTTTAATTAGAATTTTAATTAATTAAAAATTAAACGAAATATCGATCTTTTTCCACAATAACTTCCTAATATATTATTGCGAAAAGTTGAATTTTACATCAAATTAAAGCTAAAAAAATTAGTTTTCTAATGGCATAGGTATTTTTACATATAGCCTAAGCGTCTATTTTTTACGAATTTTTAAAGAACTATTTTAACTATATTTTTCAACAATAAATTTTGGACAAAACAATAATATTTAAGCTGCACGAACACGTTACGAAAAACTCTTTTATCAATATTTTGCCATCATATTGAAAAAAAAAAACTGAAACTGAAAAATAATTGTTGCTGATTAAACACATAAATATGTAATTTTCAGCACGCGTATGCCTGAAATGTAATAAATATGAAATATGTTTTTACAAGGTACAACGGCTAATTTGTAAAACATTAATAACAGAAATGCATCGAAAAAAAAAGAAAGATAAAAACCTTCATTTATTTACCTGAAAGTTGAAATGTCAGGAAATTTCGTAGAATATGGGTATTTATAACTAAAAAGTGTATAAAATTTAGACTTAATAATTTTTTAATTATGTTTATGGACAAAAGTAAAACAAAATATTATTATATGAATCATTTAAATCTTTTTGAAAGTAAAACTAAAACATGAATTTTATGATGAATTCTTGAAATATTACATAAATTATTGTAATTATTCAGTAGTGTACATAATAATTCTATTTTACTTATATTAAAAAATGTTTCATTATGGTAAAAAATGTTTCGTATATCACTTTTCAGTTTAATCATTCCCAAGTTAATTTAAAGCAGAAATTTTGCCAGAGCTGATCAGATAATTAGGGAGAAATGTAGCACATTACGGGTTTAATTCATAAATGGATGAGTGAATTATAGGACTATCAAAATTTGAACCTAAAAATATTTTGATGAAGTAACTATTTAAAGACAAGTAACGTAAGTATTTAATTGACAATGACGTTACATAAAGTATTTAACTGGTAATTTTAAACACGGTAAGATTGGCGAACTAGCTGGTCACCAAAGGCGGCTAGTTTTAAATAAAGCTCTAAAAACAACACTTTTAGCAATTGGTAATCAGCAAAAACCTATTAGTTTTCTCATAGCCTCTAAATGTAAGTATATGATGTTTTCTCAGTTTTCTTTTACATAAATCTGTAGCTTTTGTAATAATTAAAGTAATTTGTGTTTCATATTTTTAATTAGATATGTATACTTTACTAAACAAGTTATTTGGTTAAAACAGCTCCCCAATGTTCTCTTTCTTTTATTCTTTGAAATACAAAAATACAAACTCTTGTAATATATTAAATTTTACCAATATCAAATCTGGCACAATTTAACAAATAGTAGATTGGGCACGAAAATAAATTACAACCCACAAACAACTTTTAAAGCATGTAATAATTGCATCGCAAAATTAAAAAAAAATGTGCTAAACTACAGTTAGTATAAACAATGTCAAAATGAGCTACAATCTTTTTCCTGGATTTAAAAAAAACGCAGTTGTTTTAGTTTATACAAGAATGCATTGTATTAGATTTAATAGTAATTCAGGTGGTAGATTAGAGCTTTCGATTTTAATTTAATATATCCAATTTTACCTATTTATGCGAGGGCATCAGAACTTATGTTAAGTTTTGGTTATGCTAAGTTATTAACAACTAAGAATTCTTAGTAGGAGACTTTAAATTAGCCACTGATAAAAAACAGAGAATCTGACAGCAACGGATAACATTTGGGACGACTATGTGCATATTCAGTAAACCAACATTTAAGATATAGTCGATTTGTGAATGATAAGACGATACACAATTTTCGACGAATTCACATTTTTCAACGGAATTCGTTGGAAGAGATAATGAGAAATGAAAATATTCTCAGATGAATGAAGCAAAAGATTTGTCAGAAGGCAAATGGAATATTGAAAGAAAAGTACAGAGGTAATAAAAGAGGTAAAGACATCACAAGTACAGATAAAACATATGTAGCATTGCAGGTATTTTTATACTTCTCATACTTTCAATTTATAATTTAGAGGAAACTTTATGTCAGTGATTTTGAGAATACATGATTTTAGTGATTCCAGTAAAATGGAAATTTTCGTCGCTGGATAAACTAGAAGATATGGACGCTAGACTTATTTCGGAGGACAACATGTATATTTCTTCTTCTTCCCCCAAGGGACCATATTATGTATTTATAACTATTCAGAGTCTTATTATTGTTGTTATTATTTTAAAAAACTTAAAACAAATTGGTCTAGTAAAATTTGCCACAAGCCATGTCCTTAGGGAACAAAAAGGAATTTTATATATAAGTATATAAATTAAAGCAAAATGTAGCTTAAAATTCAGTGTGTACTGAAACACTTGACAATGAGTATCTAAGAAGCCGATGAAGGCTTTTGAAGTTATTGTTCGTCAGTGAAGAAACCGTGCTATCATTCATGTAAAGAATGTAATAAAGTATCAGAACGGAAGGATTCCTACTCTGTGCTTTGTGAAATGAAATAATTTTAGTATAGTACTAACATTAACGTCGTGATCTGCATTACTCTTGTCTCTAAAAGTAAAAATAGTTGAAATGCGAATAAACATAAATAAATATTATCAGAAGAAAAACCATTGATCATTCCGTTTCCACGTAAGACATCAGAAAATGTATCTTTTTGCAGTTAAATGTTTACAAGTTATTAAATACAAGTTATAGTAGAATTAATAATGAAATTTGCAAACGTATAAATCATACAAGTTCTATGCATTACATTATTCATTTTTTTTATTTATATCCATATGTAAAACATAATTTTATTAAACAAACAAATATCCTTATAGTTTAAAACTATCTAAAAGAAACCAAGCAAACTTAATCACTTTCATTTACTTTGGATTTAATGACTCATTTTACGACAGTATATTTAATAGAGCAAACAAAAAATTCTGTACATGTAAGAAAATATAGCTTTTTACAGTGTTTCATGAAATTTAAAATAAAGACACTTTGGCTTAGTTCCAAGCTAAAAAAAAAAAAGGAAAAGATTTTTTTAGCTTTTCATGAATGTGCGACCTAAAATATAATAAGGTCATTTTTGTAGCATTTTCAACTTTAACATAAAAGAATACATTCTTAAAAACGGTTAACAATCTTTTTTGCATGAAAAAAATAATAAGGTGTATTATAATTTAAAATTTACTTCAAGCTATTATTCACAAAATGCCCTATTTTTATTTTATTTATCAAAGAGTCAATTACGCTGAATTTAATACTCTTAAACACAGCGCCGTAATTAAATTTAAACTAAATTTTCACGAAGAAATATTAGAGGTAACTCTTATAATTTGTGTGTAGGGAGCAACAAAATTATTCCATTAATAACAGGTTCAAAATAATATTTTTCCTTTACAGGAAAGGTCAACAGTGTTTAAAGATATAAAAGATTCTGAATAACTTCTATCATTAATCACTGTTGACGCCTTATAAAATATGTTCTCTAATTTTCCTAGAATTAATTTATTTTCATCATTGATTGCAAACGATTGCTTTAGGAACAAATATCAGTTTCGTTAAGAGGATAATTTGCATGGCGCTTTCCATACTTCATAAATGCAGTCATTAAAATACGTTGAGTTAACGTCTACATAAAATACGATCCTGGCCAATATTCTGGCCTTTGGGGAGTTTAACTCAGTATTAATGTTTTCCTATTTGATGACTTTGTAAATTAAATTTCGAAGCTTTTGTGTTTGAAGGTAAGCATGAAAGGCAACTAACTTCATCTCAAAATGGTTTATTTAAGTTTTTATTTATTTTTATTTTCATGATATTTGATAGCATTGAGAGGGGGGTGGGTGGATATACTTTACTTTGTTAATACAGTGCATGCATGCCTAAATTAATGAAGTTAGGTGGATATTATATTGCTAATATATCATTGATGACAGAATTTGTTATTCATAAAGAGGTTTAGAAAAGTATGTCCCTTACTGACAAGATGAAAATGAATTAAATTTAAAAGATTCTGGCTTGCTAACAGTTTTTCAGTGATAGTATTTAGTTAATGCAATATTAGCAGGGATTTATTCACTTCAGTTTCATCATGCACTTTTTCTTTTCTGTTTGCATTCTACACACCTTTTATACTTTTTGTGTATTTAATTGGTTAAAGTTGCAAAGCGTTAATCATGTGAAATGTTCAATGCAAAGTGATTCAAAATTCAACTTAAAAATCCTACATGAAGTGTAAAGCAAGAAAAAATAAAAATTACTTAGAAAAATAGCATGGCTAACTTGATGGTTCTTTTGGTCATTTTTGTAGTTGCATTTCAACGTTATTCATTAAAAAGTCCAATTGCATTCTGACACTTGCAGTAATTTATAAATTCTGAATTGAGGCATTATATACTTGTTAGAATCCATATAGAAAAATGTAGAGTGAAATGATGACAGAAATAGCTCTAACCAAAAGTAGTTGTATTTCAATATCAATTATTTAAAATTCTGATCCCACTTAAAGTGAACGCAAATCAATTATTTAGAAAGTATAACTGGAAAGACTAAACCAGATGCGCTAAATGGTTTTATCACAAAGCGTTGCAATTGATCTCATGATTAAGAATTAAATGTTCTAAGTATATAAAAGGAATTTATAATGCTGATATAGTTGATATTATGAATATTTAATCGTCGGTATTATGAATGGTGCTATAGTTGGTATTATGAATGCTGATATGCATAGGTGGTATTGTGAAAACTGGAATGCGTAATTGGTATTATGAATGCTGAAATGTGTAATTGGTATTTGGAATGCTTGTATGTACAGCTAGTGTTATGGTTGCTGGTATGTATAGTTTGTTTTATGAATGCCGGTTTGTATAGTTGGTTTTATGAGCGCTGCATAGTTAAATAATAAATGCATAGTTGGTATATGCATGTTAATGAATGCATAGTTAGTATTATGAATGCAGCATAAGAAATGCATATACAAGAAAAGAATGGTCGGAACGGTTATCTGGATGAGAGAAAGAATTTCAAGAGAAGGAATTTGATTTTAGTATAAGTTATTTAAAGCTGCAGTTGCTTTATGGAGAGCCTGCAATAGTTTACAAATTCTAAAATAGTGAACATATAAATAGAAAAGTAGATTGAAAAAGCTAATTGGATTACTCAGACGACTATGTAAACGGTCTTGTTGGATTTCAGCATTAATTCATTAAAATTCTCACATGGAAAAGAAATCGTAATATTTTATGTATGTTAAAATTTTGAACCGGTAGAATCGATGAACAAAAGGGCTAACTGGATTAGATACTCTATTCGATATTGTCGGATTCATCGTAAGACATTTAAAGTTCTATGTGGATACAGAGAATATGTAGCACTCCATATGTTGAAAATGAGCATGTAGAATGGATGATCGAAAAGGCTAACTGGATGAGCTACATAACTCTATTAGCATTGTTGGATTTCATCGTAAGTCTTTAAAGTTTTTTTTGTCGTGTCCGTATTTCCCTGGAAAGGGGGTGCATTAGCTTCTGAGGGTAAAGACCCCTGAGCACCCATAGGGCAGAAGTCTGACTTGTAGCTCAAATGAAGATGACATACATTCTCTTGCACAACCCCTTTTTACACATTCACACCCCTCACAGACAGAACACAGAGTAACAACCATGCCCGAACCGCGACTCGAACCCGGGACGTCCAGATCACGGTGAAGACATGCTGCCCCTGTGCCAGGGCGCCGGCTCTCTTTAAAGTTTTAAATAAATATATATAATATGTAATAGTTTATGAATGCTGATATACTGAACATATAGAATGTATGACTGATAAAGCTAACTGATGATATTAATAGATCTGTTCTCCAACTTTGTATTTAGTGTGTTTAGTATGTTAAAATTTCGATTGGATTAGGAGAGCAGGCACTACTTTGTGCATACTGAAATAGTGAATATACTGATCTTGTTGTTTTATGTGAGGGAATCTGCCTTTCTGTTTCAAATCTTCTTAAATTTCTTACATTTTCAAACCGATTCCTGAATCTGTGAGCGTTAAAATGTTATTATAAATTAATTCGGAGGAAAAACAATATTTTACGAATGTTCAAACAGTGCTGTGTTATTTCTTATGGCACTTGCATTGGACAAGACTTTGTTACGAAGATAACAATGTAAGCCGGTAGAGTGCGTCTCATGTTTTAGTAGCACCTACTACGGTCAAGAGTACGACTTTGTAATTCAAGCATTACCCATTCGCTTGCACAGCCCCTTTTTACAGGATAGCACATTCACACTTCTCACAGATAGAACAGAGGAGGAACAACCATGCTCAAACCGGGACTCGAATCCCGTATGCCCAGATCATGTTGAAGACACGCTACTTATATGCCAGGACGCCGGTATGTTGAAATAGTGAATATATTGGCCTTATTTATCTATGTGAAAGAATTTATATTGCAGGTTCAAATTTCTCAAAATTCCGGATATTTTCAGTATGATGCCTGAATACATGAGCTTTGAAGCTCGATTAGCATATAATTAGCATTTTGAATTCGGATAACAAACAATTCATTATGAATACTGAAATTGTGAACATGCTGATCTTGTAAAATAATGATAAATATTTTCCCTGATAACTTCAAATACTCTTATATTATGATATCCATTTAAAGGCTCCAAAGTTTATTGAGTTTTGAAGTGCAATTGTCACTGAATTTTAAGTTTTTGAATTGAAAGGACAAGCAATACATTATGGATACTGAAACAATAAAAATATCGGCCTATGGGAAATAATCGGCATTGCAGCACCCAATGTTCTCAAAATTCCGTATATTTTCAAAACAGATATTGAGTCTGTGGGATTTGAAACCTTATTATCAGTGAGTAGGAAACATTGACCTAAGCTTCCCAATTAGAAATCTGATTTTAATTATGATCCACAAATTATGTTGACTAGATGAAAGTAAAAAGGAACGTTAATAAATCCTAGCTTAGCCATCCTCAGTGTGAGAGGTTCATCTTTGTTACTTAAAGACGGTTCAAAACATCGATAATCATCCTAAAATCTATCTTTTAAAGTTTAAAAAATATTTTAATCTAGCAAAAACATATTTCTAATTCATTTATTTTTAATTATACCATATAAATTCTGATTGTTGATATAATCGGACTTTCAATCCATCCAATGAAGGAAAATAAAGCCACATAAAATTTGGGATCGATTCATACCAAAAGGATTTTTTTTCAGGAGAAAAAAAAGAAGCCAACACTATTTTAGAAAGTTTTTCACTTCTACTAATCTTTCGCACCGCTTAACAAAATGGAATGTGAAAGAAATATCTAATCCGCAGTGGAATTTCTCTTCCGCTTGACGTTTGATAGAGATAACGGCTACAGAAATAACCGAAGAAAAGTAGCGCAAGGAAAAATCTTCACAGCATTTAAAGGGTTCCCTTCATCCTCATTGGCTTCCAATGAATCTTCTGTGGAAATTTAATTCTGTTTTCAGCAACTTCAATCAAGATATAACTGCGGATGAAAGAAAATGTGTTCGCTCAAATGCTTTTCGCTGATAGTTCGAACAGGAGGTAGTTGCAGATACTTTTATTTAGTTTAAGGATGAGGCGGTCTTTCTACCCAATGCACCGTCATTGTCTGCGATGACAGTTATTTGGACGTTTTCGTTTTTGAAAAGACAGAAATGACAGTTTCCAGTTGTGTACCAAACGGGTGATTTCGATTTTAGATAATGGGACACTGGACGGAGTTTGTTTTCCGAAAAGAACTAAAAATAACTGGAGATAGGATTAAGTCGGGTTCGGGTGGGGGGTAATCATTACCTCCGATTTTCTTGTTTGCTTATTTTTATGGCATATAGTGAATATTTTTTGCCTCATTTTTCATGATTTATTGCAGACATTTTCAGATTCTTTGTAAGATTTATAATTTTGATGGATTTGGAATTAGATGTTATTTATTTTAATCATTCAGAAACATGATATTATTTTGGGTTTTGAAGCACAGGTGGAAATTAAAGGAATAGTTTAAAGATTCACAAAGAAGAAAATCAGAATCAAAGCAAAACATCTATAGGGAGTATTGAAAATTATATATGATGAAATTTTTGAAACAGAATCAATTTTTCACTTGGTTATAAATGTCTTGAAGCGCAAATAAATTTGAAATTTAAAAAAAAAAGAAGAGACCATCATTTTTCCAAAAAATTTCGATTATGGAAATACACTAGTTCCGTGATATTTCCAAATCAGTTTAAATCCAGAATTTTGCGTTAAAAAAATTCTTGACCTTGTTAATTTGAAGAAAAGTTGTAGAGTTTGAGCAATTTTGTGATTTAGGAATAGAGAGAGATCGTTTTCTAAATATCGGTAATTGCGTAATCTGACAGTCACGTGATTGTTTCAGACCAGAGTTAGTTCTAGAGATGAATCTAGTTTTTCAGGAAAAAAAATCCAGCCCTGAGAAAAAAATTTTAGAACCAAATTTATTTTGAGATGGTAAAAAAAAAAAAAAAAAAAAAAAAAAAAAAAAATTTTTTTTAAATGAAAAAAAAAAAAAAAAAAAAAAAAAAAAAACATCGTTTTTTCTAAATGTTAGTGATTGCGAAATGTGAGCATATGGTGTTGTTTTTCTGTCGGATTGATATCCCGGGATTTAAAAGAAACATTGTTCTTATATGATAACTTGAAATTTGTAATAGTTAATTGATTCTAAAAATTATTTCTGTGAAAATTCTTTTCTGTTGATAATCCTTTATTGACGTGCATCCTGCGCTGCCGGTTATACTGTGGTCGTGGTGACCTGTAGGACTCAAATATAGTTTTCCCCCCTATGCTGTAACGGTGTTCGGAATATTAATTTTTCTCCATATTCTGTTGAGTAGATTCAGTCACTTTCATCATCTGTACTCTAAAAATGTGAGGGACATTTGTAAATAAAACTCTTTGACCTTACCGAAGGTGCATACTTTTTAAGGGGGTAACATCTTAATTAGATATTCAAGAAAGTTTTTAGAAAACTACTTTCTTTGAAAAATGATATCAGTATATTTGAGCTGACACGAAAATATGCATGATACATTAAGAGAAATATCGAATTTATTTATTATCGAATTCTTCAACAAGCTGATTATCGAATATGTTAGAATAAAAAAAAGCTACATGGCATTTCAAAATATTGACAACAGAAGAACCTATAAATTTCTGAAGACGGATGTCTGTTTGTCTATTTGCAAAACAGATATCTTGCAAAAATTTAGAAATGTAGCTTTCTTAGAATATAGCAATGTTGTTCCCAAAAAAATATTTTTTAAAGAATTTCCTCTGTAGAGGCAGAAATTTATAAAATTTCAGACAGTGAACATCGACATATGGGAAATATTAACAAAAGATAAAGAAAGGCGAATGAATTCACTTCAGAAACAAATACGGTGTCTATTGATGTTGATTCCGAATAAAACTGATGCATGGTATCAAAATACAGCTGTGTAATGTTATTTTCGATTATTGTTTGTAGCTTGCAGTTTTTCAAATATCTCTTTAATAGTGCAATCGGTTTTATTCTTTGAATTCTGACATCATCTTATAAATTATTTGATATCCATTATTTCATTTTAAGCATACTATTTTTTAAGAAATAAAATTTTGGACTCATTTACAGAAAACGTTACAAATTTACCCTAAATCTGTTAACTAAAGTTCATTTGATTTGTATTAACACCCCATTTCAAATCAGAATCAGGGCTATTTTTCGACAAACCTCGTAATTTTGAACCGAGGCTTGACGACGAGGGTGACAACTGTTCTGGCACCTTTCTTTCCAAGTTTCAATATCACACTATCTGGAGGATATGGTCCCGGTGGATTTAATGCGTACCAGACCCATTTAGTGATGGTTCTTCGTGGAATCGGGTCTCGAAGCTGAAATGCTCTGACCCAAAGCACAGATCTCACCACGAGGTCACGGTGGTTCTATCCATCTTATAACGGGCATATCTATGCATTTTTAAGAGGTTTATGTATAAAACATATTTCTAGAATAATGAATTAAAACGAAGATCCAACTTAATGACATATTTTAAGAGAAAATACTGTTCAAAGCTACCTATATTGTTTGCCTATTAAAGCCAATGAGAAGTTGTAGGAGATAAATACGCAGAATAAAATAGTCCTTAATGTCTTATCAATTATTATGATGTGTCTAAGACTTTCGAATAAACGACGTTTTTGCATGGTAATTAAAACAAAATTTGACTGAGCTATGAAAATTTAAATATCATTATTTTTAGTGAAAGAAAGATCTACCATACCATTCTCCTGTTGTTGATAATCAGACCCTCAGTTTCCTAAAGACTGACTGGTTTAAAATGATGCAATTGTTGATTGTCCTAATAATTATCTTCAAGGCGTTGTACCACCTCAGATTTTTCACAGAAGACTGAAACGTTGTGCGTATGCGTGTGTGTGTAAACTAAAAATTATGATGAATCAGAACATTTTTTTATTTATTATCTTTTATGATATTTCATAATTATATTAAACAATCTGCTGTTGAATTTTAATGCTGGGTAATTCTAATTTCGCCTGTATTAAAAAACATATTGGTTTCAGTAAAATAGTTTTTGCATTGATTGAAATTTAATAACTTTTCTTTAAAATTTAATCTCAGATTTTAAAAGTGATAACCAAAAATTCGGGAAATAAATAGTACATTGCGCTATAAAATTTTTGATTAAAGAAACCATTAATATCCCGTTACACAAAACATTGAACTGAAAATTTCAGTAGCAAGTTGATTCCGGTGGACTACTGGCAAACAATGGCAGTTGGTAAATATTAAAATAAAACGAAAAATATAAATTTATATAAAATAAATATTATACGTAGCACTACAAACTGAAACTCAAAGGAAATAATTTATGAAAAATATTCTACATCAATCGGATGCATTGATGGGTATGGGATCAACGGCTAGAATGAGTATTGAGGAAATACAGTTCATTTTTAAAAAAAATTTGTAAGAAAGTATATACTTTATATTATGTGCAAAATCATATCTCTAAGTTATATTGAGAATAATTAAACATCTTTTTATTCCTGTTAGCACCCTTAAAAGAGTATCTCAATAGCATAACTAAGATAATAAGGAGCAAATTTGAAACTTTTCAATTTAACAAATTTCCTCAAGGGAGTTGAAAATATATGATTTAAAAAAAATCAATAATCAAACAAATAGGCAAGCATGCATGCAATTTTTACATTAGTTAAATTGGATATTATTCATAAAATGATTACATTTTAAATCACTTAAATGTATTTCTTTATTTCTTGACAGTTTTTACATCTTGCTAATGTCATAGTGTTGAGCAGCATAAAATTGCCTTTCAAAACTCCTACACATTTCTAATTCTTTTTTTTTTTTTTTTTTTTTGCAAAAAATATGCTTTTGTTCTGCTTTTCATTTCAAAAGTATTTACAAACTTCGTGATGAAAGTATTGATATAGTTAAAAGTGTTATTAGTAAATAGCGATAATGAAATAATGATGCAAACGAAATCTTTATAAATATGATCAAGTATATTTCTTAGACTACTTCCCACCATTTATTCATTATTTTATTAAAAGTTTGAAGACATCTCTTGTGATAATTTCCCAGATATAATCTGGATTGTAGAAGGCTAACCCAATACATACTTTCATATTAAAAATTTCATAATCTAAAAACCCGTTTGAAATAAAATAGATCAAACAAATTTTATGGCAAATTTCTAAAATGATCTGAATTTTTAAACTACAGGAATTTCTAGGAGAATAAAATGTAACAAATAAATCTGCAGCATTAAGTAAACAATAATTCACTTAAATTTAATTGGGAAACTTCGTTGCAACCCTTTAGTACACTTTATATACCATAATGAAAGTACCAGCAAAAATAATTTATTTGAGTTAGATATGTTCAGGATAAAATCATGCGTAGGTATAAATATTCAATCTAAATTCTTCTGCAGATACTCTAAAGACATCTCCATCTGTCACCATTATTCGAAGCGGATATATTTTTTTCCTTTCATCTTCTCCCCCGTAGCGTAACTTATGTCGTTCTATTCGGAGTCATTCTTTACAAATACGTTCCACCCCCTTGGTGCTTTGTCCTCTATAAGAAGAATGACGTATGCGATGGCCTAGATAACTAAAATAGGGTCAGTTTCAAGCGCTCTTTAATTGCTGTTTATTTTCTTTACAAGGGAATATCATTAACCCACTTTATATTTTGGCAACTGAATTAAAATAAAAATAACAACGAAATGTTTATTTTTCAACAAAAAAGTGTGTCAACAATTTTTTGACAAACTTAAATCATGATTCAAGCAAGAAAAATATCTGATATATTAAATATTTTGAGGATAATTTCAACAATATATATTTTTTTGCACTTTTGCTAATAATCCAAATAATTCAAAAAAGATTTTCGAATTAATACTTTTAGCATTGCAATAGAAATTTATAATCCATTTTCTATTTTAAATTTACTGTAAGAAAAAATGCGTAAACTCATTAAAAATAGCTAATATATTTATATAAAATTGGTTAACACAGTATATTATTCTATGTTTGTGTATCTACCTCGATACGGTAGTCAAATTTATGTGAATAGGCACGAAATAAATTTCAGAAATTTTTGGATGGATATTTATTTTATTATTGAAGTTTGAACAATTATTTAAAGGTAAATGAAAAATAAATTAAGTGAAATACATTCAAAGCGAAGTAAAAGAAAAATTGAAATTCATTTAATTGTTCATGAATACATAAAATTTTCCGTTTAGTGTTGAATTTCTTTATAATTTTTTTTTAAATATCTCAATTACTTTCATTCTAAATAAGAAATTTAAAGTGTAATTTTTTTCTAGCTAAGTGAAATGTTAGAAAAGCAAAAAAATATATATAAATATATAACATCATACTATTAAATTAATGTTTTACTCAATTGTAAATGATTCAAGAGAACTTTTAAATGAGGCATTTTATTCTTTTTACTCAAAATAGTTTAGTACTTCTTCTTTCCTACAGCCGACTACCCCGCCACCACTGAACGTAGCAGTATCGACATGATTTGCTGTTGTCGACTGCTGAAGAATAGTTTTGTACTATAAGCACCTGATTGCTTTCGTAAATTTAACTGAAGTTTCTGCTATTTTATCTTACATTCCAAAAAAATATTTGAATTCATGTGCTTTATAATATTGGAACCCTCGAGTTTTTGTTCCAAAGATATAAAAAAAAATCATAAACCTTCAAAGTCCACAGTGATAATCCTGTTTTTATAAGACTGATATTCAAAAAAGCAGATTAACTATGATTCTAGTAAGTAAATGAATGCTTGGACATCATTTTAGATTTTTCAGAAAATTTTTAAGTACCCAAAACCGATCTAACATAGTATTTTGCTAAATTTGAAGAAAATGGAAAGTAGGATGTACTACCGAAAGACACCTAAAACATATTTGAGGATAATTCTGAAAGTTTGCATTTATAATAATAACTCAAAATTCTTTTAAAATTGAAAACAAACGTAAACGTAAAGTAAGCGCGCGTAAACGTAAGCATTTATAATAGTAACAAACTTAACATTTATCACCCCAAACGTTTAAAATTGAAGTAGACTTAACAAAGCAAATATGCAAACGTGACATTGAAAGGAAGCGTATTACATTGAAAACTTACATGCTAAATTTTTCGATAGCACTAGACATTACAACAATTTCTTTAACATGAGATTGATCAAAAATAAATGCAAACTGATCGCACGCTATAATTAGTATGGCATTAAGTAATATTATTAAATGGTTAATATTAAGCACTATAGGAATTAGGTATTAATATTTAAAGTGTTTATTTTTCAACAATATATTATTTTTATATTGTAAAAAAAAATTCTCACTTTAGTTGTAATGATTGTTGATAATCATTCATAATAAATAAAGTGACTTCGTTCTCCAGGGAAAACAAATCTTATATTAAACTTTTTCAGTCATATGCAACTGGGAGTGTGTTGAAAATAAACTAAAAGAAATTAACTTTGTCCTTCATTCTTAGGAATCTGAAAGAATTAAGTGTTGTCTAGCCAAAATTGTATCTTGGTTTTGATTTTGCAAATCCGATGAGGATAGCTGATAAATATAATATTGAATAGTTTGAATTCATTTCCAATTGATTTCGCGTAGCAAAGTAAAAGTTAATTAAACCTAATAATCAGACTGACCAATGGTTCAGTCATTCATTCAACATATTGGAAGTCAAGTTTAATAATTCAAGGTTTAAGAGCATTGCTGATTTTAACCAGGGATATCCGATTTTCCTCGTTTATCTTAATGACCTTGTCTACGACAACGTAGTTAGAAAATGAAGATGATAAATATATGCCCCCAATAGAAATACTAGATTTCAAACAGGAACATCCTAATCTTAAACTATGGATTAATGTCCCGTCATCGAACAGGAAATAACGCGATGTCACAAATTACCACCCACCTGGTGTGGTATTTTCTCATCAAGGTAAATCTCATCTCATCCTCTCCTTCCATGGTTGGATATCATGGTATAAGAGGGTACTCAGCCCTGCCTAAATGTTGTGGGTTAAATTTGATTAATCAAAATTCGATACAGCATTGGCATGGATTATGGTTGATTCCTAAGAAAATTATAGGCCATGGTATATTCTCCAGTAGGCGGTAAATAGTATGTGGGAGCTGTAAAGTAAGGTCAGATAAAATTTTAACCTTTTCGATTATTTTCCTTTTATACCTACTTTTTTAATTTGAATTATTTGATCTTTGTGTATACATGATTTAAAAATTGTATTTTGACTTATTTCCTGGTGGTCTTATTTGGAATTTTTTTCACGCACTTGTGTGTTCTCAGTGTGGAGCACACATTTAAGATTTTTTACAACAAAATAGTCAAAGTAGGAAGAATTTTATGGAGTGTCCAATTACAAATATCTTGCATTAAGATGTGTATGTAATTCACCTCTTATGAAGAAGATACAGGTGGTCAACTTATAGAATTTTAACTTCCGCTTAAGAGAAAATAAATACATTGCACAAGTATTCAGGCAAGAGATTAGTTTCTTTCAGAACAAATGCAACTCAATTTGCAACCCACTATATTACTCAAGGACTATTCTTAATATGTAAGAACAAAATGAATTGCAAAAAACTAAATTGGTTGTAAATAGATGAGTAAGAGATCAAATTAATCGCTTAACCTTATTCTTCAAACGACAGATGTAGTGTGGTGTATGCATAATAGGAGCTTCAATACGAGATGAAGCCAATCACAGTACAGAGATTAAATAATAAAAATATACTTTCAAGATAATTTTGATAAAATTATGATTAATAATACTAGCCCTCTCTGGGGAACAATTGTCAGCCTATCATACTGATAGCATGGTTTAATATAGTTAATTTTGATGAATAAAAAGCTACCACAACAAACGAAAGCTTTATCTTCAGATTAAATAAAAAAAAGATTATGACTGATTAAATTTGATATAAAACTTACAAACAAAATTGGGAAAACCGCTTTAGGCTTGAAATTTTGATCTGTATTAAAAATTTACATTGCAATATCTTAAAACTGGATGGCTGTAAAGAATAGGCTCACTAATGACCATGTATCTATAGATTATGCATTAGCAAAAGGAATATAGACTATCAATGTGTACATTTGTTATACCTAGATGACCGGCGAAATTTTCCTATTAGACAATATACAGTGAATAAGATATTTTTCAAATTTTCTTTCAAACACGGATGATTGTGGAAAGCAGACAACTATACGTAGTTAGTTGTTACAGTTTCTCTATGAAATAAAAACTGGAGTTATCACCCTATTGTTTGCATTCTAATTTATTCAAATACAGATTGTATCGTTAAGTTGTGTTTTTTGAGGTTTAATTCCAAAATGAAGAAGTATAGTATAAATAGTCTCTACTGACCTATTTAGAGTTCACATTTTCTCCTATGAAAAGAAAATGGATGAGATCGTGCCAGTGATTGAGATTTTGATACTCCTACTATAATATTTCTAATTTTTTCCCAGATATGTATAAATAAAAATAATTTGATATATAATTCTAATAATCTTTAAGAGTGATGCAACATTTTACAGAATGATACTTCTCAATTTTTCCCTTGGAGAATGTATCATTAAAGAGAGATTTATTCCCAAGATTTATTGAGATTTCCAAAGTGGGGGGAGAAGGCGTAAAACACAAGTGTATTCTAGTGATATACTTAGGGCTCACAGGCTAACAAATGGTAGGGATCTTTAATATTTTAAACTTTTCCGTATGTATAGATAAATTGTTGTCGCGAAAATGCCGTTAGCGTAGATAAACCGTGTGTTAACTAAAGTCAATGATAACATTCGCTAATCTCAACTCTAGATTTTATTCAAAGACCTACACCTTACATTCGGTTTTATCCAAAAGACAAAATGACTTGAATCTTCCAGATTTAGAAATGTGCAGAAAATTATGAGAATATTCTAGATCAATTGAGAAAAAACAGGAAGTAAATCTATAACAAAACAATTTTAAGGTACTTGCTTGCAGTCTTATACGAACCGTCAATATCAGTTCATAAGCATTCTTCCACTGAACCATTCAGACTGCGCTAAGTTACAAAAAATTACGTTACAATATTTTAACGCACTATTTGTCAGTACCCTGGAATAGGGATCGACCATCTTCCTCGTGAATTAGGGCTCTCGAATTTGAGTCTTGGTTTGAGCATTCTTGTTCTTATCATGCTTTCTATCTATGAAGTGTGTAAAATTGACTCCCCATTGTAAAAACAATTCCTCAAGTGAGTGTGTGAGTATCATTTTCGTATGAGATAAAAGTCAGACTTCTGCCCTCGAGTACTCAAGGATCCTTACCCTAAGAAGCCCTTACCCTCTTCCTTTCCGTGTTAACGTGAACACTTCCTCATTAATATCAATATGGTATTTTAGGGATTTTTATAAATAATGAAGCAATTTACAGACTGCTAAAAAATTCTTCTCATAACTATAATAATTTTTATGTGTATTTTGAGAAAAATCTGATTTGCAGTGTATTTGCTATATTACCTGCATAGTTATAAAACTCATTGTAAAAGCGAAGGCCGAGATTTTCCACATCTGAAGATGAAAGGTGTTAAAGGAGAAAATGCATTTCCTTATAACAAAATCTCGAGAGTTCTCCTCTTCAAATCTCATTGTTTAAATAAAACGCACTTTTATCACGTTCCAGATCTCGAATTTTATCCTTAGGTGCGAAACTTAAGTCCTTTTGTTTTTGCTATTTTAAAGTGACAGAACCAGAGTCTGGCTATTTAAATAGTTCTGTCATCTGTGTTAATTACATTTCCAAGTAGTCTGGGAATGTGCTGTAAAATAAATTAAAACTGCTTCCGCCCAGAAGGACTGAAAGTTGTCTTCAGTTCGGATCGTTAAAGTCCTTAATTTGGTTCATTTTTTGTCAAAATATAATCTGCATTTTTTAAGGATAAAACATAATTAAGTTTCTTAACGTTTATATCTGATAGTTATGCGATTTATTTATTTTAATATAATGTAATGCAAATCAATTCTGATTAAAATAATTATGTTTAAACATTACGAAATAATCCTTCACATTTTTTCCTACAACGTTGACATTTTACCAGTGATTTAAAATATGAACCACATGGATGACTACTTCAATATTTTCTGTATTGTAAGACAGTTAAATGTGAGACAATATTCTCTCTTTGTTCTATAAACATATGTTATAATTATCACCTTTAAAATATTGTGCAATTATGAATTATTTAATGAATTACGATTTCGAATGAGCTTTATGATTAAAGAAGTCCTTTATGCGTTTGGAAATTATATTAAAATCTCAGAGTAATAAGGCATTTTACTCTAGCATTAATATATATGTTTTTCTTTCACATGGCAATGCAATTAAAAACAGAATTTCTGAATTAAAATTCATAACTAATCTTAATATTTTTTTTTCTTTTTAGACTATAAATTAAATTTTTTAAAAATAGTTTTCCATTTGAAATATAAGAAATAGGTAACCAACGGAATCTACAGACCAACAAGTTCTATTTAAATTATGTGAATTAAATTAAATATTCATTAACTATTAAATAATGCAATAGAAATTTTGAAAGTAATTCATTTAAAAGCAAATTTTAGACGATAAAAAAATCCTTTTCAAAATAAACATTATTTTTGCTTCATAATATGAATATATTTGCACGTATTTAAAGACTAAATTCCATTTTATTTATATCAAAACTGAATTCCTGAAGAGGAAAAAGTCTATTTAATTTTAATACTAACTATAAGTATCAAGAAAGAAATGCATATGTGTTTAGATAAACTATAGCTTAAAATTGCAAGATTAGGTATTGATTTTTAAAGAAATTCCATGGAAATGTTACTTGATCTCTTTATAATTTAATACTAATTTTTAAAATCATCTTCCATCTCTTTCATTGCTAGAAAATCAGAAGAGCTTATTTTAAAATAATGTAGCGTATATTTAACATAATTAAATTTCTAGGCACCCAAGTAATAAAATTATCAATCCAGTTAGGTAACAAGCTAAATTATAAACAGTGCTGAAAGTTGTGTTAAAAGAAACAAGCCATAAATGAAAAAAAAATGTACATCTAGGAAAAACTCCTGTTAAGATAGAGGAAGGAAAATCATTTCTAAACTGTATGATATGATTCCATTGCCCATAAAGCAGTTATTTTTAGTTTTCTTCCTCTGAAAAATATTTTTATCATACGTATAACCATATATTTGCTATGCGACTAAAACGAGAAGAGAAATAAAAGGATCAACTAGTTAATATGTAGAAATTTTGATTAGATGATTAGGTAAAAGGAATTTCTTCAAGCTTAACTGATATTTCATTGGTGTAGTATCATGTATATCATTCATTATGAGAAAGATAATGACATTGAATTTTTACTAACATATAATTCAAGCATTTTTAAATATCCTCCAATACTGTCTGAAGCAATTTCAAAATTAAATAGGTAATTTTTTTTTCTGGAAATAAAATATATATATATATATATATATATATATATGACATTAGAATTTTGATGATTATACTTTGTCTTTTCGTAGTGGTTGGTATGTTTTTGAAATTGCCCTTAATAAAGCATTTAATACAGCAATCGTACACATACCGGTACCCTGAAGGAGAAAACTGAAATTTTATATAGAGTGGTTTAGTAATCACGCTGATTTACTTGTTTTGAAGAGGGAAGCATTTATAGTACGAACAATCGTAATATAAATGAAAATCTGTAGTCCACCCAAAGGAAAATAATTTTATGAGTCGGGAATTTTGAATTTAATTCAGAGAAAATATTACATTAATATTCATTTTCAATATCGAAAATATGGCTGACTTCTACAAAACATTCCCCGTTCAAGAAGGAAATATCTTTTATCTATAGCCTAATCAAGTAATCGCACTGATTCGTAATCATGGGCAGGAAAACCTTTTTTTCATATTTGTGATGCAACAGCTTGAAATACAAATGAAAATACATTGCCTATAAGATGGAAACGAGAAAAGAATTTCGACATTTCGTGATTTATGCATTGAATTGAAAGGAAAAATTCTTTACTTACGCATCTTCAATGTAAAACATGTGGCTGTCTGCTGCCAAGCATTTTCCTTTCAAGGAGAAAATATCTTTTTCGATTTTTATGGCCGGATGCACTCCTTTCTGAAACCAGGTCCCTGTCCATTTGGAAGGAAATTCACATCCTTGGGATGCTGAAAGAGAACATCGCAGAGTTATATACATTTTATTAATACTTATATCTGTATTATTAAATGTGAAAATGTCTTTCTAAAATAATCTAATGAGTTATATCTACAACAGATCTTGAATAGAAGAATAGTTGTTTTTGACGTGAATTATCCGAATTATACATGAACAAATACAGCTAGAAAAATTTTAAAAATGAATCATTATTCATATTTTTTCACATATTAAACTTTCTGCACTTGAAATCTCTCAGATTATCTGTCAGTTGAATGAGTGAATACATGTGAAAAGATGCACTGAAGCAAATATTTTTAAAGTTTACATTCAACTCACAATACATCAATGCAACGCTTGTGCTATACTCTACTACGAAGTTGACTACCTGAAATCGTCCTCATGCACACGACAAAATCTGAATGACCAGACCGCCACCATAGTAGTGGCAGGATCTTCAGCTGAGAAATAAAGTTATCACCGGTTATGGTACAACACTTCCCACAAGAGGTGATACATTCCCTTTTCTGTTGCGGCAGTAGACCCTACACCTTTTCTTACACACTGGGATGGCAACATCTAGTCACTAAACCGGAAGCTTCTAATTCCAGTGGAGTCGTTTGTTCAATAAAAAGAAAAAGAAGAAATGATTTAATGCAAATCTCATTTTGTTTAGAGAAGAACTTGATTGGAGATATCAATTAAATAAATTATAATATTTTGGATATGCAAAAGGTAAATTTTCTTTACTCTGGAAATATTGAACTACGTTTTTTGTTTTGATGTTTTTGTTTATCAACCTATTTCGAAGGCTTCAAAATCATAGGCTGGTTATCAAAGCTTGCATTTTATTTTGATAGAAAATCTTAAATAGAGATATTGTGAATTGAGGGAGATATAAATATTTAATAAAAAAAACCCACACTAAATTTTATAAAACAATAAAAAATGTAATAAAAAGCCAGAAAATAATGATACAATAATTTAATAAATATATCCAACTTTAATTATTATGGCAATTTATACAAAGAAGATAATTTTGTCTCACATGAGGAATTTAAGAAATCAGATAAGTTTGTGTAGTAACTATTTGTAACAATTGTAAAAACTGTCCTACAATATTTTTCCTTAATTGAGAAAATTTTAAGTCAACGCTTTATAGTATATACTAAAGTTACAATAGCTGGTAACTGCTCTTTCTAGATTATTACTAATACTAAAATTTAGATTTATAAGACAATTGAAATATGGCAAATTAAAATCCTGTATTAGTGATGATATTAAAAGAGAATTTACCCTGTTATCAATTAACGATGTTAGCAATTTCCTCAGACAGCACTTTCAGCAGTCACTTGAAATAGTCAAAAATTTAAATATGTCAAAAATAGTCAATAATTAGTCAATAATTTTAAATAAAACAGAGAGAACTCTGCTTTATTTGCAAATTATTAATTATGAATCAATATTTATTGACCTTAATATAATTTTATATAAATTAGTTTTCTATTCCATTGACTACAAACATTATATAAAGAAATATTATATAATGATGTAACATATAGAATTAAATGTATGATTCAGCTATGCCGTTGCCATTTGTTTTGTTATAGAAAAAAAGTTAGATTTTAATAACTGAATTCGAAAATTACTTTCTATTTCTTATCTTATGGAAAGAAAGAAATAATAAATGGGAAATAAAAGAATGACGTAAAAATTCATTTCCTCAAATAATTAATTAAAACCTTTCGTATAAATTAAGCTTAATTTTTTATCAATATTCCTTCATTTCTGAAAAGGATTTATTTTTATATATATATATATATATATATATACAAAAACATCTTCAAGATTAGTAAAAAATAATATAAAAAATTAAATTTTAAAGATATAAAAATATTTCAAAAACGTTGTATATTGCTGAATATTCACTGAAATTCTGGAATATAATAGATATCCTATCAGAAATAGAAAGGGGTAATTACCCCGTATAGAAGTCATTGAGAAACGTTTAATTATGAATGCCGCTTCCTCTACAAATTTGTCATTAGATATGAAATATTTAATTTATATTGGAACATTTAATATTCCAATTACTATTAATTAATTGGTATGCAAGTTACATTAATTAATTAATTATATAATATTTAATTTATACATATCTATTAATAATTTTAAGTATCACTATTTGCAACAGGTAGTTCAGAACCACTAATAATGGTTTTATTTCCAGCCATTGAAAATGAATGATGGAATAAATTTATCAATCAAATAATTTAATCTACTGTTTAAGAGGAATATTCTTTCCTTATGAAAAACTGTTTGAATACAATGCTTCACACAACTTGTGAAATGTAATTGAAATAGTTTTAGACAATAGAGAAACAATCAATACCTTTCAATAATCTTAGCTATTAAATTACGGGTAGTTTAAATACAGATGTAAATTATTGCTTAAATCATGAATTAGAGTAAAAGGGCAAGAAGATGTTTCACCTAATTTTCATAGCATTATCTTATACTTTAGCACATTACCAGTTCTAAGGTTGCTGCTTTATCAAAGAAGGTAATTCTAGTAGAGATGCATATACCATTTCAATGCGGTTAAATATCTTAAGGTTTATTAGTGTAATATTCTAAAGGGTTTAATTGGGCAGTATTTATAGAGAGATAATAATATAAAAGAATTGTATCTGCAATTGCAGGAGTTGCACTCTTCCGTATAAGAACAATTTCAAATCTGCTTTAATAAGTAAAAATTAGTGAATTAAAGCATGCGTTTATTTGTTTGAATCAAATTTATTTTAATGAATGTCAATTCAGTTTAAAAAACGCGAGAAAATTAAAACTTTTAACAATAATTTATTTTGCGCATTATAATATAAATCCATTTTGACAATTTTGAAGCATAATCTAAAATATTTTTACAGAGTTTCATCTGCTGCGTATTTAATTATTTAAGAACCCTAAGAGATTCGCATTGTAAGATTTCTTTTTTAAAAAAAATCAGGCAAATTTATTTTTATATTTATTCACATTTTTAACCGACCGACATGTTACTGATTTCTTCAGAGTTAATATTCTTATTTAGTAATTTTGAAAATTGTGTGCTTTTTTTGTTTAATTATATATATTTATAATTTTATTTATTATTTAGTTATATTTTTCAACAGTTCCAAATGCTCTTTTGTATGCGATTTTATCTAAGCAGAAAATCGGTGTTTATAAACTTTGCAAATATATAGAATACAAAATATTTCGTTTTATAGATCCAATAAAGACTGGTTACAAACGTAATCAATTACACTTGATAATATACTAATATTCCCTTTAAATTATTAAGTTCACATAATTTGTTTTTTTTACAAATTTAATTATTAGACAAATAAAATAATAATTTATTTCAAACATCTTCAACCTCCCTTAATTTTGAAGTTTTATATGAATGTATCCGTTTTTGAAATTCTCCCTTGACTTCACTAAATTTAGTTCAATTTTAAAAAGAAGGAAGTTGTATTCATTTTTATTTACTAAAGACTAAATTTTATATATATATATATATATATATATATATATAATACGGAAGCAAAGAATTTCATCACTATTCTTTTGTAAGTAATAAAATAAAAATACATTTCACATGTTTATTGTTTGTAAAATAACCATAACTTTTCCCCAAAAAATGAAAATACATTTTATATGTATGTCGCTTTTAAAACATACATAACATTTTCTCAGGAAATCAAAATACCATCGATATGTCTATTCTTTGTAAAACATACATAACTTTTCATCAAAAAAATGAAAATACTTTTTATATGTCTACTGTTTGTTGGACACAACTCTTCAAAAAATGTAAATATATGTTATACGTCTACTGTTTGTACGACATAACTTTTCTTCACAATATGAAAGTACATTTTATATATATTGTTTGTAAAACTTAGCTTTTCGTCAAAAAAAAAAAATGAAAATTAGCCAGTTTATTATAATTCTTTTCCACTCATGATAAAATCTCCAAATTATTAATAATAACTTAAAGATAAGTTTAACTGATTTCCAGCAAGTTTGCTTTAACTACTTCTTAGGATATAAAAATCGTTGAATTATGATTACTTAATATATCCTCGATGCTAATTGCTTTTGTTTATTGCAATTAGCAACCTCACCTTAATTAACATACATTTTAATTATTCCACGACGCCATGAAGACGTCAAAATAAAACCAAATGATTACCACCTTGCTTTTTATCCCTCATCTCTTGATAAAAAACAATTGCTGCATTTCATTAATGGCCGCTTCTAAATCTTTATGGGAGAAGGCGAGAAAATGGTGTCTCGAAATTAATTGGAAAGATTCGCACGTAAGAGCTGAAACTAACATAATATTTTCTTCTTTTTTTGTTTGCTACTTAGGCAAACAAGACACCATAAGACTCTTAATTAGAGTCTATTCTTAATGTGAGTAAACCTTAGGATTATTTTCTTTCTCAAAAATATATATATTAGTATAATTTTGGAAGCACCTGTAAGTGAAAGAATTGTTCCCGTTCAATTTAAAAATAAAGGCGAGGAAAAATATTAATTTCATGATGAGCAAATTTCTGAATAAGAGGAAGTATAATCTAAAAATAACTAATAAAAGATTTTTATAAAAGAAGGAATTGCATATTAAGTGTTTAAGGATAAAAATGAATTCAAATAATCATTTATTTTTGTGCATTTTATCAGACAAAAAAGTGTCTATCAGAGTTTTTAAACTTCCTTAAAATAATTCTCTATTTTTGTTTAAAAAAAAAAAATGAGATGTTTCTTTCAAAATTAGTCAATAATGAAAATTTTCAGAAAAAAAATTAAAGAATTGTTTTTTATTAACTTAAAATGGAAGGCAAAGGAAAATATTAATTTCTTGATGGGAAAATTTCAAAATAAAAGGAACCAATAATAAATAATCGGAAAATATCTAATAAATGAGTTTTATGAAAAAAGTAATTACATATTAAAAGTTTAAGGAATATACATGAGTGTAATTATGAAAGCACTTGTAATTGAAAATTTTTTCACATTCTCTCTAAAAACGATGGCTAGAAAAAAAATATAAATTTTATGATATGGAAATTTAAGAATGAAAGGAAGTATATTCAGAAAATATCAGACATTACGACATTTTATCAGACATGAAGAAAAACTAAATGATCTTTTAATAAATTCATCATCATGATTCTCAGTTTTTGTTTTATTTTTTAAAAAAATGTTGCAAAAATTTTTCAGAACACACACAAAAAAAAATCAAGAAATTGTTCTCCATTAATTGAAAATGAAAGGAGAGAAAGAATATTAATTTGGTAATGGAAAATTTCAGAATAAAAGGAATAATCCGGAAATATCTCATGAGTTTTGCAAATTATATTATAAGCTAAATGTTAAACTAAAATAATAAGTTTAAACAATTAGCTATTAATATTTTTTATAAGAGTATGTTAATCAGATGGAATGGAGATAGTCTGAATTTTCACTATATCCTCCCATTTAATTACCCACATCATAATAATATTATAAATATCTTGAAAAAATAAAATATTTTTTCTTCGAAATTGTATGATAATAAACTTTTAGAAGCTTCTGAATTCAAATTTTTTTTTCTTTTCAATCTAAATAGGAAAGTGAAAAGGAATTTTAATTTCATACTGGATACAAATCTGAATGAAGGGAGGAATAATCTGAATTTGCACAATAAACGATTTTTAAAAAGAATTGCATATTGGATGTTATTATTTTTGAACATTTTTATCAGATATAATGGAGAATATCTGAAAATATTATAAATTTATCAAGTTATTTCTCCATCATTCTTAAAACTCTTAAGCGTCATTTTGAAGTGTGAATATTAATTTTGAATTCAAAACTGTGTAGCAAAATGATTTTTTGCATCACCCACAAGTAAAACAATTATCTTCTGTTAGATCTATAAATGAAGAAGAGAGTTCTTTTAGTCATTAAGAATAAATTTCTAATTAAAAAGCAGAATATTCTGAAAATATCATACAAATGAGGGATATATATATATATATATATATATATATATATATATACAGAAACAGATTCAATTTTTTTTAATACCAAACCTTGTATATCTATAACAAGAGTTTAAATTAATGGGAATACTTAAAAAGAATTCGAGAGAAATTTTTCATAGTTTATAAATAATATTCTTACATTCATACAGTATTTTGCAAATAGTATTATTAAATAATATGTTCAGATTACAGAAATGTTTTAATAGAATATCTTTCTCCCTTTTTTGAAAACATAAGGTAAGATGCATATTATAAAACTAAAAAATCTATTTTTCTTTTAGTTTAGCAGAAAAATTTGTATCTCTACCATATTTAAAATCCTGTGAGTTTTTCCGAAAGAAAAATCAATAATATCTGCCTCTGTTTGAATGGCAAACTCCGATTTTGGTTGAGTTTAGAGAAAGGAAGGAAACAAAATTCGCGTTTCTCGTAACAGGTGGTATGTTTATACATACCTGGAAGCGAGTTTTACCGTAGAGTTAAACAAAGAGAAGAAGCTAAATGTTCTAGCTGCTTGCTTCTAATGCATTTATTCATGTTCAATGGTAGCGATGGAATCAGTGTTTCGGAAAGGAGGGGGGATTTCTAAGCGTGGGCCAAGGAAGTTGAGCTGCAACTTTGCATTCGAGGCTGGTTTATCTTTCTCGCATTTGTGAAAATTTAATTTCTCTCTTTTATAGCATTAATTTTGGGAGGGAGTGAATTTTATTAATATGTTAATTTAGTATATGTATCTTATCTGAAAATTGATGCAAATAATGAAACATTGTATCATTTTAAGTTAACAAATTATATATTTATTTTAGATACTATATAAAAATATTCAAAATTTTATAGTTTTGTATGTATCTATGTATCTTGTTCATATTATATATAACTCATGATATTTTGAAAATGGAACAAGAAAGTCATATGATCTACAGTAGCTAACAAAGCTAACGAGAGGGTGAAAATTGCAAAACTTTACGCTGAAAAGCCAAAAATACAGTGTTATAATTACTCAATTAAAGCTCAATTTGATTAATTACTAGAATTTTGGATGTAGCTGCCTTTGACATCATTGCAAACAAAATGGCATAAGAAATGACTACCGGATATGTGTAGAGCGTAACATATATATGTAGACACCGGGTATAATTATGATGTCATCCGCAAAGAAGACAATCCATGCTATGAGATGACTCTGCTATTGTCTATACATTTCACACAAGCCGATGTCATATGAAAACATCATACTGTTTAATATGTAAGGAGCTTGGCGAACAAGCAATGTATCAAGTCTACTCTTTTGGATATGGAAAGCCAACCTAACCCATCTTACCCATAATGGGTTTAAGGGAAAAAAGTGATTCAGCCAGGCAGTGAATGTCCAGTCAACAATCATTAGATTCCCCAGTACAGCTCCCAGGCAAAGAGGTACTCACTGTTCCCCAGCCAGATATATGTGACCCAGGGATCCAAGGGTATTCCATGCCCATCGTCATGCGCTGATTATTCGGTAATATTTTAACATTCCTTGACAGAAAAGGGAGAAAAATTAATTAATTATATAATTGTGTTTTTACACGATCCGACTCACCCCCTAGAAGAATGCGCAGCCTCTTATATAACAAGGAAGGAAATGTTTATTACCAGAAGTCTTCAACCACGACTGATAAGACGCAGGGAAAAACGGCAACCTTCTAGGATACGTAACATCTCTATGACTACTCACTTCGCTGGAAATATATGCAGGGGCAGCCGGCATCCTTGCTTAGGGTTAGCATGTTTCCCCATGATCTATCCGTCTCAGATTCGAGTCCTGGTTCAGGCATGAATATTCTGTTCTATCTTTGAGATGTGTGAATTTGCACCCCTCTTTAAAATGGGGTTGTGCAATCTAATATGGGTGTGTGTTTCATCTTCTTTTGAGCTGGAAGTCAGGCATCTACTTTCGGGTGATCAGGGTCTTTACCCTCAGAAGCCATCGCACCCTTTTCCGTGGAAATAAGGATAGACATCCTCATAATATGTTAAGGCTGCATCATACTTGAACCATATTTATCTTTGCTCTGGCTTAGCACACTTTGATATATTTTGGGAAGGATATATTGCAGTAAAACATAGTATGTTGCTCCATTCAGACATACTTAGTATGCGCTTAACCGCAAAAGATAATCACTGCTGACTCTTGTCCATATGTGGACACTAAAATGGAAATATTGAGATTTCTATGGCTCATTGGCATAAAAATTAGCCATCATTCACAAATGTGCATAATGTACATAAATGATACGCATGGACTCAGAATCTGCATGCATTTTTCATGAATTTTAACCTCACAACGTGAATTGCAGTGCTATGTTTCATTGCAAATTTTTATCCTCTTGATGCCTCTAAACAATCTTCCTTGGGGTTTGGTCCATTAGCATCCTTTGTATAAAATTTACCATTTGACAAAAAATATCTATATCTATATATATGCATTCGTAATGTTTATTCTATTTTACCAATACTTTACAATATAAAGAAAAAAATCAGAAGCGAATAATTAGTTTGAAGTGAGTATTTAGTCGAAATGTTAAACATGCGTTTATGAAAATAATTTTAAAAAATCTTAGTCCGATTGCAAATATTATTTAAAATCCGCATTAATGGGTAGAAAGTTTATAACTTTCAGAAAATAAATAGGAAAGAAAAATATTTAAAATGATAATTTCATTCATTCAGTAACAAAAAAGTAATATGTATGAGAAGAAGTCTAAACAGCAATAAAAATAACACATAAAACCCGCTTTTTTTTTCAAGAACCATAAGAAAAATACCTTTTGTTTGAATAATTAATTACAAAAATTCTTAAAACTTTTCAGACAGAGCACAATTACAAAAAGAGGAAATTAAGTCAATCGATAAAAATCTGACTGCAATTGCAAGAAGAAAAAAAAGAGACATGTTGGAATGAATCCATATTTGACAGATGAAAAATCCGTTTCTTTCATAAACAGTTACAAACCTAGATTATTACTCGCCAAAATTTGTTCATTTATTTTTTATTTATATGTGAAGAAACCGGCTTAAATGATAAGAAGGATTGGTATAAATTTGGTCTGGTAAGGAAATGATAAATTGATTTTTTTGAAAAAAAATCGAAACATGGAGAAGAAATTCTTAATATAAAATGTGGGAAAGATAGACTTCAGCATTATTTTCAACAATACGAAAAGTGAATTGAGTCAGAAAAGTAAGGTGCATATCTAAAAATAAAAGAATAAATTTTAATGATTCGGCCGTTTTATTCATTCCAATTTAAACCATGAGGTGAACACGTCAAATTTAAATGCTCATCTACAGAATGCACATGTTTTAAATAAGAAGTTAGTTAAGCTGAAATAAGTAGTTAGGAATTTTATTAACTTTGTTAAATACAAAGGACATCTGAATTTCGTGGAAAGTTTAAAATCATAAATTATTAAATCAGATTCATTTTCAGCTATGCTTGATTTATTTTTTAAATGAAATGTCTTTCTAAGCAATATTTGGGAAATAGCAATAAAGTTAAAATTCACTATTTAAGCCTTTCCCGTTGTTTTTTACATTATTTTAAGATTACTTTAAAAAATTCAATTTCTCAATAAGTGGTGGCATTTTAAATATCTCTGAAGAAACAAAGAAAGAATAATTTTGATTTTTTAGTATGTTACATTTAAAATAACATAAAGTTCATATTGCAGTGAAAATGCCATTAAAATACTAAAAAATCAGTGCATAAAATATTTTTATTTATGCAGAAACGTTTACTCATGCTTGAATATTTCTTTATTTCAATATGAAAAATAAAATGATTTTGTAAGGAAGTAATATTTAGAATTTCTACTATTGATGAAGTATCTAATTTAAAATTGTGATTTTATTTTGGAATCACGCTATTAAATAATTTCATATTTTTTTAAATCTAACTGATATAAACGATAATATCTTTATGATTAAGCTTAGCTAGGCAGTTTTTTTTGTAAAATCGAATTTTTTAAAGAAAATATTTAGATACGAATAGCATATCAACTGCTTATGAATAATTTTTTCAATTACTAACACATGTAATAGTCCTTTAAAACACAATGAATGTACTTAGATTAAAATGCTATTTGAAACCATTTTCTTTATTGCAGTATTCATTTGACAGTTTAACTATGCTTACTTATATTTTTGAATGTGAAATTGGGTCCGAGATTGTGAAATATGACATTTTTTGAATAAGAGTAGACAGAAAAATACTCTAGTGGTTAGACATAAAAAATGGTTTTGTGTGTGTGTGCAAAATTGCTTTTATTCAGGCAAGTCACTTATGAAGATAAATTTAAAAAGATAAATCTTATCTAAATATAAAATTTGATCCAAATAGTTAGAGCAGCTTCCGACGTAGGTGAAATTTATATATGTATAATAATTACTCTTTTAAATTTATAAGGTATATTTGACTTAAACCATTTATTAAGTGAGATTAAAATAAGTCTTTATCAGGACAAAAACTTATATTAAGCCGAAAATAAAGGAAGCAAATATACAACTTTTTAAGCTTCGAAATTTGCTTTATATTGCTAGTTCAAAAGGATAATTTTGTGATAGGAAAATTGATATCAGTTTCCAAATTTTACAAGCACAACAAGGAATAGTTTAAATGATTAATTTCAGTAAAACCATAGTAAGAAACGAAACTTTTCTTCATAGATTTCAAGAAAGTGGAATATAAATTAACCAATAAATATTCGGCTGAAACTGAAAAAAAAGGAAATATGAGACAAGTTCTAAAAGGAACTCACTGTTGACAGTCGAATAAATTTCTTCCCTTCATATGCAGTTACAGAACCCAATCATTGCTCACCAATCAATCTTCGCAATTTGTTCGTTTTTTGATCTGTATGTGAAGGAGCTGGCTTAGAGGATAAGCTGAATTGATCAAAATTTGATCGAGTAAGGAAATGAGAAACTCGTTTTGAAATGAAAGATTCGATCTTTTCAGCAATGCGGAAAAGAGAGTTGAGCTAGTAAAAGATTGAAAACAAGAAGGAAAAAAAAATTTACTGTTTTCTGAATTCGCCTACGTAGGTCATTTCACTTCAACTTAAGAAGTCAATTTGCAGAAATGAAATGATCAAATACCAGGTGTATGTCATTCATGTATGCAGAATTTGATTGCAATTTTCAAAATGCAATTCTAGATTCCTTCAGAAATTCTGAATTAATGCGTTTCTGATATGTTTATTAAACTATAGTGAAAATAATATTGACCAACATATAATATTATATTACACTGCAAAAAAGGAAATAAGAAATATTTCAAACATAAAATTTAGTGATTTTTATAATTATCAAGAACGAATATAAGGAATTAGAAAAACCTTTTTTTGTATTTGCAGGATATTTTATGCAAATGGAAATAGTATGACAGCAAAACTATTTTACATTTCGACGAACTGTTATCTTCCTAATGTTTAGAATCTCAAAATTAGCAGCATACATGTTATTTTCATAAGTCTTTTTTTAAAAATTGCATTATGCCTTTTCAAAAATAGTAGGCAATTTTTTTTAGAATTATTTATTTTGAAAATTGTGGAATTAAATACAGTCAGTTTCTTTCATAACATGAACTGTTTAAATATAATAATAGACAAACAATACATATCAAGGTATCACTATTTTTAACAGTTTAAATTAAATCATCTGAATTAAGGTTTTTTGAGGTAATTTGCACTTTAAAGAACAATACTGGAACTAAATGTACACCAAATCCTTTTTATCTAAAATTAGAGTATTTAAAATTTGCTATCTATTTAGTAACCCAAATAATGCTACTTATTTCTTTTGTTTTAATTATTTTTTTTTTTCATTTTGACTTAAATTATTTCCTATTATGTCTATTTTAAAATAATATACAAATGGAGATTTTTCATTGTAAATAAAGATGTTTGGATAATATTTAATAAATCTGGATCAGAAATTATGTGATAATGAATTTTATAATCTGAAAATTACACTTTGAATGCTTAAGCACCAAGAATATTGAAGAATATTTCATGATTTCATTATCAGTTTTATAACTAACTGCATTGAATCTGCTGCAGTGTTAATTTCTCGAATTTTATTTTATTTTTTTCTCAATAAATAAGTGGCATTAGTTGGATTAGAATGTTTTTATGTCGTATATATAATGGCAATAATTATTAATACATTTATTTTGACATTCCGAAAACGATAAATTATTTGACTGGCATTTAAAAATGGCAGATAAGATAAAAATATGTGATTAGAATTTAAAAAATAAGCATAATCAACATACAATTAATGTTTCTATTTTGCATTCTATTCTTATGAAATTTGGGAAATACCGAAGCAGAAGACTTCTGCAAATTCTTTATGCTGATCTGGAGAAATGAAATTAATGAAAATAGATAGAATGAAATTAATACTAAAAAGAATCAGAATTAAAAGGTGAAATTCAGTTTACAAATAGTGGGATTAAAAGGTTTGGGAACTTCATATACATGTTTAGTTCTTAAACTTTATTTTACTATTTCGAATGTTTAAAATTGCAGTAAAGGAAATAGCCATTATTTTCAGTTTAATAAATCTTAATTTATATTTAAAATCATTTCCTTGGGGAATACTTGAATTTTAGCATTACATTTTCTGGCATATCCATGAAGTGTATAAAAACAGCCTATTAATTGTGTTTTTTTTTTTTCGTAAAATGGTTTACGTGTCTTGTTAGGAAATCATGTTGGAATAATGATATTTATTTAAATTTTTTTTAGTTATTGTGATGTTTACACATTTTTACATCAATTTACTGCCTTTCAATGATTGCCCATATGTCTTTTTAAATGTTTCCAATATCCTGATAAATCAGCTTGAATCTTGATTTCCATTATAGAAGTATTTTTCTTAAAATTTTGAAGAGAATTAATTTCCATTCATCTTTCCACAAATTAAAAACACGATTATTATTAACTGAAGTATCAGGAGACTTTGCAGAGATATGTTGGAAATGTATATATGTAAAACTTCTTTATATTTTCAAGGAACACTTACTTTTGCAAGCATAATGTGATAAAGTTTCCCTTTATGAAAGTGATAAAAAAATTCTTTTTCTTTTTTTGTAGGACATAACATTTTTCTAGGCATAATGGCGAGTTGCTTTTAACATTTTTCTTCTTTTCTAAAACTTTATTCCAGTGTTAAAGAATCATATGACAACCATAAACATCTTACTGAATTTTATATTTGCTTTTTTTTCTCTTCGTTTTTGATTATATACCTTGGTAGTAACCATTTTCATTAACCATTGATTTATTAAAGGGTTTTCCATTCATCCACCGTGGAAAAGAAGAACACAAATATCAGTAAATAGTTAGGCATTGATACAAATGTCTCTACGGAGCTTATGGGCTTCAGTTTTTTTAACTTTATTGAGCTATATATCTTCATTTATCATTTTACTTATTCTTGATATAAATGTATTTAAAAACCTGGTTTCAAAGTCGTCAAATTTCTTTCTTGCTACCAACAGTTTCACTTTAGAAATATTTGAAATAAGATACATCTTTCTAGGAATTCTTTTGAACACTTCTTTCCACGTAGAAGTGAAGATTGGGACAATTAATAAAGTTCCTCCCGTTCCACTTAAAAACTTTAATACCATGCCTTTCACACTGGTTTTAAATTATGAAAGAAGAATATTCCACCTAAGTAAGGGTATAAATATATGCTTCAATTCATAGGAGTTTTTATTTGACAATTTGAAAGCATTATATTTTTAAATTTACTAGAAGATACTTTTTATTTTAAATGTTACACTGTTGCTAGAAAGTTTTATTTGAAATTATCAGCTTTTTAAAAAATTCTTTATCGAAATCGTTTCAAAAATATGTTAATACAAATTCAAATTCTCATTTTTAAGAGCGAAAAATAATGGGAAATATCAAACTAGAAATGATATTGTACAATAAAAAAACAACTTTTATTTGAGAAAAATTGCAGAGTATGTATGAATAGAATCACGGAAAAATATGTTAAAATTTGTAAATTTAAAGGTACTGTAACTTTTCTAAACAAATTATATAAAGACAATTATTTTATCATATATGTGTGTGCGTGCGTGCGTGTGTGCGTGTGAACTGCCAATAGATGTCATATCTTATATTGCGTCAAGTTGTATTATATATATATATATATATATATATATATATATATATATATATATATGAAATTTAAAATGTTATAAAATTATAGTATGGTAATGATAGTTGTAAAAATATAGTATAGAAGCGGCATAATAATGTTTAAGCATAATCAACGATTGGAAGACTTCAATAAAGAATACAATATTAACATAGTCCAATATATTCTTGAAAATTGATACAATTTCTTTGCAAAATAATGTTCAAATCATAAATAAATAAAGATATGAAAAATAAAGAAAGCGTATAAAATTGCTCTTTTTTTCCCGATAATCTTCAAACAAAACTTCGAAAGGAAATAAAGCTTACCATTCGATTGTTCCAACATTTTCTCGAAAACGGTGTAAAGACATTTCTGCTCAAAAATACAAAACTACAATATATATAAACAGCTATTTGTTTTTCTTTACAAACACAGATTTATAAATATAAATATATATATTATTTCTCAGCAACCCATACGAAACTAAAACTGGAAAAGAAAATGAAAAAAAAAAAAAAATCCAGAAATATATTTCGGACGCGCCGCATAAAGCTGAAACAAATCAGGAAAGAAAATCTCCGTTATCCACAGAATTAGATTGGAACAGAGTGCAGAGAAATTTGACATACCTATTGAAGAAAGAAAAAAAAAGAAAGGAAAAGAAAACGAAAGAAGGGAAGAAAGAAAAAGAGCGGTGGAAAAGAAAGCTTATGGAGAGTTATTCGGCCGGAAACTATAACAAAGAAAACTTTGAAAAACTTAAGACAAAAAGACGAGAAACACTCGGGGGCTCCGGCGCTGCTTCTCCAGTTCAATCACTATTTCTTCTCTCCGGCAACGAAAGGTATTTTTGGATAGCATTTTCGATAGGAGGAAGACAGTCATATAAATTTAATATAGCATGTAATTTAAGATAAATGTTCTTTTTACCTGTTATTGGAAAAATACTTCTGCTTCTGAGGTACACAAAAAATTGTCGAAAGTCGTAACTAAACAAACTTAACGAATCATACGTAACAATGCTTTTGTGTAAAAAGTCGCCATTTTTTTTTCTTTTTATTAAACAATGAAGACTTTGAAGAATTTCCTTTTAAACAAAAGAAAATAAAGAAGACCAGAAATAATGGAATTGTTTATAATCTTTTTGCTAAAATCCCGGAAAAAATTAAACGATTTCAAGCATATTTGCACCTTTTATTATATCGAGAAGGTATGGTATTTTTTTTATAATTCTGTATTATAATTCTTTTAAGAAGTTAAACTATAATTTTTATACAAAATTTTAAAAAGGAATCAATGCAAAATTTTAGAAACTATGCATCAGACAATTTTACTTTTTATCCTTATTCCAAAAGATAATAATTCGAAAAAAAGAAAAAAAAAAAGAATTTTTATTTATTATCTCATGCTTAAGTCATAGTTTTTTTATATTTCTGACTTTTATCATATAGAAAATGTAAATTTATTTTCAATAATTATGGATTCTTATTCTTATTATCTTATATTGTATAGCCAAAAACATCTGAATTACAAATAAACTCAATAACCTAACAAACAAACAAACAAATAAGCAATCAAATTTAAATCTTAAATTGCTGAACAAAATCAGAAAAAAGGCACAATTTTGGAAATAAAATATGAAACTATTTTATTTCTTTCTCATTACTCTTTCAAACGAAAATAAGGTGAAGAATAAAAAGGATGCTGAATTTTTATGCATTATTTTACACTTAAAGTTTTATATATTATATATATATATATACAGTTTAGCGACTTTCATCATATCGAAAAGTTAAATTTCTTTTGAACAATTATGTATTCTAATTTCTAAAATGTTATGCCGTATAGCTAAAAAAATTTCTAATAAAAATAAGTAGACAAATAAGCAATCAAGGAAATTTAGATCTTAAGTTTTTGGACAAAATTAAAACAGAAATGCACAGATTTTGAGCTGATATATTAATCAATTTTATTTCTTATTATTCTTTCTAACGAAAATAATTTTCAAGGATAAAAAACGAAAGAAGATTAATTTTTTATGTATTATTTATAACTTAAGTCATATAATCTTTTTTTTTCATTTGCGACTTTTATCGCAACGAAAATGTGAATTTTTTCTCAGAAATTATGTATTCCGGTTCATAAAATTTTATACTGTATATCCCAAAATGTCAATAGTGCAAATAAACAAATAAATAAGCGATTAATAAAATTTAAATCTTAAGATTTTGGACAAAATCAAACAATTTTTTAGCTAATATATCAATTAATTTTACTTCTTATCCTTCTTTCAAAAGAAAATCACATGCAGAAAAAGAGAAAGTATATGAATATTCATGCATTAATTTATGAATAATGCCACATGAAAAACTACTTTTTTTCAATCTCATTAGCACATTTTATCAAATCGAAAACATAGAAATGCTTATGAGCAATTATATATTCTAGTTTTTCTAGAAAGTTATAACGTATAACTAAAATTAATTCTCGATCTTACAAACCTTACAAATAAACAAGCCTTTAAATTTAAATCCTAATATTTTCAAACAAAGTTGAAAAGAAAAAAGCACAATTTTGGAACTGATATATTAAAAAATCTCTGAAAGATTCACATATTTTGGGGAAAACTTCGGTCTCTGATAGATTAAAACTAATTCTTTTTTCCTATTAAAATATTCTTTTGAATACATATCGTCTGCGTCCATACCCACTCAAGTTTAATTCAGTTGGAATTGCTCTTACTTAAAAAGTCACTTAACTAGATAAAATTAAAAATCTCTTCCTGACTATTATAATTTAAAGAAAATATTGCTAGAATTTAATTTCATTTAAGCACATTATTTAGTAAGAAGACAGCATTATAATGAG
Source organism: Argiope trifasciata (assembly GCA_026543055.1). Classification (NCBI taxonomy): domain Eukaryota; kingdom Metazoa; phylum Arthropoda; class Arachnida; order Araneae; family Araneidae; genus Argiope; species Argiope trifasciata. Next base: position 764,463 of record JAPMOQ010055343.1, on the reverse strand, counting down.
TAAAGCATTGGCATAGAAAATAACAGCTGAAAAAAATAACAAAGTCATCTAGCTTCAAACAAAGAATATTTTTTGTTTCAACTATAATATTTATTCTATGTTATAGTTAGAAAGTTATCTTCTAAGCATATTTTAGAATAATAAATAATAGAAAAAAAAAACGAAAAAAGTTGTTTATTTATGTTAACCTCTTAAATGATTTGTTACCCCACAAGTTTAAGGTGAAGGGCGGGCATATTCTCAGATATAATGTTACTTTTTCGCGTTTAACAGAACATGAAACAAAAAAAAACTCTTCACTTATTAAATTAAGGAGTTTATCAACAAAGAATATTTACGCAGTTGTGATAAAACATTAACAGTTATCTTTGGCCGTTGTATGCATTTAAAGTATTTTTGATAATGTATCTGCGAACTTTGATTATGTGTCTTATTTATTGTTTGTTTTTTTTAATTTATCATGAAATAATTGTTTCAAGTATACCGTCAAAATTTATCTAAAAATATTTTTGATAAAAATCTATAGAATATTCTAGATAATTTTTTAAAATTAAAAGTAAGAAAACCATTTATTTTTTTTTAAATCCAATTCCTTATTTTAAACTAGCCGCCTTTGGCGACCAGCTGGTTCGCCATGAGTAAAGCGTTCTAAAATTTTCAATTAAATCACATATTCATTAGCCTTGAAGTAATTCCGGGCATTAATTTGCCTGAAATTAATATTTTCTTTAAGATGATGGACGGAAAGTTCTAAAAGTACACCTTTTCCTAATAACATTCTTTAATTTTATAAATCAGTCAGTTTCAACTATCAGTTATGCTTCCAAAATATTAAAAATGTTTTTTTCGTTGATGTTGCCAAAACATTAAATATTTTTTAAAGAAAGCGAGAAAAGGAAAAAAAAGTATTAAATTAATTATACAGATATTGCAAACGATTACATAAATATGCCAATATGTCTGGATTTCAATGCATATCCTGTCTAAATTCAATGAGGTTTACCGTAAATAAAGAAGATTTATTGAGTTAATGATATAGATATTGGAAACGATTATAGAAACCTTTGATTTGCATTTATTTTTTAAAGAAAATATCACATTTTATATTTATTTTATTTTATCCAGTCACGTGCTAAAAGTTGTATTTCTTTAGATTTGATTTACGATGATAGTTTTTTTTGAACTTCCGTCATTGATTTCTTTCATTTTTATCCAGTCACGTGATAAAAAAAAACGTTAAACTATTTCTTTAAAAATTCGTTAAAAATAGTTTACATTATAAATTTAAAAAAAAACTGATACCGTTAGAAAGCTAATTTTTTTATCTTTTAATTGATATAAAAATCATGTTTTTTCAATAATATTTTCGGAAGTTATAGCGGAAAAACGTCGAAATTTCGCTTAAATTTTAATTAATTCAAATTCTAATTAAAAATTCGAAAAAAGGGCTCCGAGGTGCACATTCCGGACCTCCAAGGTATACATGTACCAAATTTGGTAGTTGTAGGTCCAACGGTCTGGCCTGTAGAGCGCCAACACACACACGCACACACACACACGCACACACACACACGCACACACACACACACACACATTGAGCTTTATTATAAGTATAGATTATTCAAATCAGTCAAAATTATCATTTAATTTGACTAATCATTCTAGTTATTTTGGATTCTGAGTATTTAGAGGTAACTCTCTTTTTAAAAACTTTATTTAGATAAAATCCTTCTATTCAACAAAAGAGGTTACAATATTTATTTATCATGGGTCCTGAATTCATAGATGTGCTGGTTATTTTATCTGAAGTTGTCCTATAGCCATTACAGCAATAGTTATACTACTAATTTATTGGGCTCAAGTTAAAGTTGGTTTTTTATCATCCTATTGCCGGCAGTAATTTTCCATTCCTATCATAATGATTTGGTGTATTACTAGCATATAAAAATAGGTGTAAATACCTTACGATTGCCCAAAAAATAACTTTCCAGTTGATTTACATTTAGGAAAATTTATTACATTTTTCTAACCCACTTTTAAAAAGCTAATCGTATGTCTAGCTCTAGTTGTCGACAAAATAAATAAATAAAATATATAAAAAATTCAAGGAAGAAAATTCCTTTTTGCCGCTGACTCAACCGGCTCACGTCAGCAATACTACCAAACAGTCATAATTCGAGGAGGAAAACTTGTACAAGATGGTTCTCTATGTGGCTATGTATGCTCCTTACAACAGTAAATGTCAACATATTTCTCGAAAAATACGAAGCGGTTGTTGCTACAGTCACTCCCCATTCCCCATCCTATACAACCTTGACATCTCTCCATGTGGTTTGCTCCCTTCCCGCCAAAATAAAATAGAAGTAGGGCATAAAACCCCTTGACACGAGATTGTCAGGGCTATTCAGAAAACATGCAACGAGGGGTATAGGAACTCTCCAAGAGGCATTCTCTGAGTGCCTCCATGGTCTTCAGAATCGATTTAAATGATGCGTTCACTGCTAAAAGAATAAATGTTAAGGACATGAGGTCTATTTCATACTATGAGAATTTAAACTCATATATGCTTCCATGATTTATTTGTAGAGCTAGCTTATGAGGGTTACAGCTGTAAAAATGAATGATTTAAAATGAAGATTTTTAACAGCAACATTTTTCTTCAAGTGATTATATTATCCTTATATATCTAAACTTTGATTGATTCAGTTGTATTAACGTCCTGTTTTAAAGCAACTCTAAAGATATTTTAAAATGATTCGTAATTTTCAACCACAGTTAGGTGGCGAGAACTATGCCTGAACTAGTATCCCCTTCTCCAAACTTCTACATCACAACAGCGTGAGAATGTTTGCTCCGACAGATTCCATTTTCACAAGATTCATTTTGACGACGAGTTTTTGTTGGAACCGGGCTTCGTATCTGAAACTCTCCTGTTCCGAAACCGAGACCTTAACACCAGACCATCGCGACCCTCTAAATACTGATTAATACTATTTTAAAGTGAGTAATATACCAAATTACTGTTACCTCTTTTATTAAAGTGTAACGAATATTTTAACGAACAATTTCAAAAAATATATAATTAAATAAGAATTATCTACATCAATAATCTACTACTACTTGAATTTAAATAACAAAGAAAGTGAATTAGTAGATTAGGCAAATTAAAATTTTAGGAATTCACTGGCATGTTTGAAGTGTATTCTGAATATTTTAAGCTATATGGGAATATGAATGGATTTTAATAGTATTTTGGAACTATGATTACCTCGTTAAGCTTTTATTTATTTTTTAAAAGTATAAACTTTTGATACTTTTTCCAACTCACCATAGAATTATTAAGTAAATAACTGCTCTGTTTTACCAACAGCTTAATATTCGTTCTAGCGTTATAAAATTCTGCATTCATTAATGACAAATAATGAAATATCCTGTTTTATAAAGGGAATCAAGCTGTTTCATGTAAATTAACTAATAAAATCTCTTTCGTTTTACCAAAAACAAATCGCTTTAATATCTTTTACCATAGCTTTTGACACATATTGTTATCCTCCTCCACTCTTTTCCTTTAACAAATGTGAAACATATGAAATTCCAGTAAATAAATTATTGAACTTAATCTTGGCTCTACATTTTTCTAAGACAAATCGACCACAAAATCTCAAACCGTAGTAAATAAAAATGCGTTTGATTCATTAGTTGTCCTTACGGATGGCTGCATTCAATTAACTCTTAACATTCGAGCTAATCAAACTGAGATCAACCAAATTTCCACTACTAACAGAAATTTTTAGTTTTCTGCATCACCGATCCTTGGATCACTAAAGGTGAAACTCAAGATAAATTGGTCACAATTTCAAGAGAAAAAAAGGAAACGACGTAATTTTTTTTCTGATCTAATAACGCAAAACAAAACTAATAACGGCTGATAAACAGCAGTTCTCACAATAGAATTCTTCTTCGCGGAAAGTCACGTGAAAGAATAGGAGTGCCCGAGGTCCTCTCATTTAATAGATTAAACGATTACTCAGGCGCTCTGGAACAAAGCCAAACACGAACCTAAAACAATGGGTGTTATTTACAGAGGACTCCACTAGGAGAGGTTATTCTGTGACAGATAAGGGCTCCGTGCCTAATTACAGAGAGGGAGAGCCTGCCTTTGTTATCTGTGAGCAAATGCAGGAGGACCGTGGTTTTGTTTATCCCCCTGTAATTGGAACTTTTATCGTGCGTCCGTGGAGGGAGGGGCTTTTATTGCATTGAATGATAGATACAGTGATGGAGTGGAGTGCTATTATCATAATTTTTGGTAGGCGAGCAGTCTAAATGTCAGCCGGTCAAACAGTTTTTGTGCTGTCGAGTGTTAAACTCGGAGGAAATCATTCATCAATGGCACCATAAATAACTGATGGTAGCGGAGACACCCCTTCTTTATATGCATACATTTTTATTCACTTAGATATTAAATAAATTACCTGTAATTCCAAGTAAGTAACGTTTTCTCATTCTTCAGGCCTCGACAACTCCTTGAGATATTGTTTAGTTTACATTAGGTAATTCAATTTACTATTTTAAGCCACACAAATTCTAATATGCGAAATTACAACTACAAGCTACATTTAGATGAATATAATGGCATCTAAAGCTGCTGTCACACTGAATTCTACATCCATTTCGGGGAAAAGGTACGATGTTTTCAAGAAGATATTGTAGCTGAATAATAGGTATAGCCCTGCAGTATGTCTGCATATAATGGTCGACCATATCAATCCTGCTGATAACTTGCAAACTCAGTCGTACCAAAGTGGTTAATTGCACTTTCTGTTCCAAATTCACAAGTCACCATGTATAGTAAGGCATATTAGAGTTGAAGAATTGAATCAAATGGTATATGTTGTATCCTCGATATGTGATTTAAACCAACAATGTCCAATTATCGATAAGCCAATCCATGTTTTATTAGAAGCATGCAACCCAGTGGCGCAAAGGTGGTCAATTGCACTTTCTGTTCCAAATCTCCTAGTGACCATATACATCAATGCTTATTAGAGTCAAAGAATTGAATCAAATGGTGTATGTTGTATTCTTTTTGTCTGATCTAAATTAGCAATATTCAATCATCTCTAGACAAATTCATGCTTTATTTAAGGCTAGAGATTCCTTTTCCTTTCATCCATCTGAATCAATATAGAAAGGTTCGCTGCAAAATAGGAGGTAGCTCAACTTATTCATGTTTGCAGAACATCGGCGGTAACATCAGGAGCACACCTCTATATCGCAACAAACTATTATAATAAGACAAACAGCTCTATCGCTTGAGTTGTAGCGAAAATTGTCGATTAGAGCTATATCTTTCTGGCATCAAAAGACAAGTTTTTATTTCGAACATATTACATGCAATTACTCCAAATTACCCTAACTGGAACCACATCTTTTTTGTAGCAAATACTTCAAATAATACCGGTTAATCTTGAAAACCTTTCAGGAAAAAACTATTTATATGTTATTAGTAAATCTCATTTTCATTTGATATATTAATAGGATGTGAATGACATCAATTCCCAATTCTGAAAAAGCTACATAGATTAAGCCATGACAAAGCTGAAGATTTGAATCTAACGCTATGTATTTTCTTTTGTGTATGCATTTTAAACCAATAATTTTTAAATACTGTTAAAAAACTAGCTTTCTATTTATCATATTCGATGAACCATAATCAAACTGAAACCTTCAGAAATGAAAATCTTCATAAATAAAATGCAATGGAAGAATGAAATGCATCTTCCATGAATATCAGATAAATTGCCTGGTGTATTCGTGTTAGCAATTGGTAAGAGTCGAGGAAATTTTTTTTTCAATACAAACGTTACCGTTGACTCTGAAATCTAGCGCAGATCTTGTGCAAGGTGTTACTTTGTGGTTCATAATCTATCAACCACCCGTATGTGAAATGATGAATTACTACTACCATTTATTTTTAATACATTTTTTTTTTCCTAAAAAATATTCAAGATGGGAATCCAAAACCTTATCAACTACATTCAAAATACATTTCCATACCAAAAAGAAGACATTTTTAAACCACATATCTATATATCGAATTGTTGTTCCTCAGAGACATGTGAAACTTTAGTGCCTTATCCAAGATCTAAAATTTCAAGTTATGGGAGGGGATTATGATAAAAATTTTATTCGTGAGAATATTTGGAGAAAGTCACACCTGCTGGGTTACTGAAGTTTACAGCAATATTCTATCATTCGTACTCTACTGAAAATAATCAAAAAACAATATGTATGTGTGTTTGTTCAAAGAATTAGTTAAAGTCTGTGCTCTGCTAGAGATCTTTTAAATGTACTTCTCCAACTTCAAAATTTCAGTATATCTCAAAATTAAAAATAGATTAAAAAATTCATTTTTTAAAAGTTAAAAAAATATAAGTGAATTAAAAAAATAACATAAAATATAATTGTTATTCTTAATTTAAAATAAATTTGTTTAGCTAAAATTCACTGAGTTAATCATTTGCAGACAAGTATCAAAAAATGGCTGTCCAAATCATTTCTTTCTTTCAAGTTACGCCCTGTTCATCTGCACAGAGTTCAGCTTCTTCTAAAGCATTAATGTTCTATTTATTTATTAAAATATCAATCAACAAAATTCTATATCATATAAATGATATTTGCCTAAATGTTTTTAGTATTAGTTTAAACAAAATTCAGTGATCGACTAACGCTCACAGTATCGAAATCAATGAAGTTTACTAAAAAAGGATAAGTAATTTAGTTTTTGATTCATTTCTCATATTCATTACAGGGAAATTCTGCTTGTAAATAGTGAATTCTAAAGTCCTGTCATCTCTTCGCTTCGAATACGTGTCTTACTAATGAGTATTACAAAGGTTCTTAGCTAAGTTGAATCACTTATCGCTTAACTCCAAGTGAATGACAGTCTATTAAAATACACAGAAGTTTTCAGATACTTTTGTTAATCAAGGAATTTCCTTTACGAGTAAATTTGGCACATATATTAAAGTAATAACATAGCATTCTTAAATAATATTAATTTTATTTTTTACTAGTTCATTCACAGAGAATAGTTTGCCTTCATTTAATTTGAATAGCATAATTTGCTTAAGTATTTCAATTTGGGCATTCGACTGAAAATTTCTTAAAACTTTGGATTGTTGATGCATATTGTGATCAATTTCACACAACTAATTCAAATTTATTAATAGTTAAGTGAATATAATTTTAAAAACACTTATATTTTATATCAAAAATAACTACTTTTCATCAACAATCTGGAGGTGGAAAGATAAATATTCAATGTGAGAAAAAACCATAGCAATGCTTTATTAATTGTTTTAATGCTTTATTAATTTTTAGAAATACTTTTTTAATTAATCGAATGTTTCATTATTTGTTATATGGTAATTTTTGTTCTCTTGATATTTAATTGAAGATTTATTTATTTATTTATTATACTGCTTTCGGTCTAGTTTATTTCAATATATTTTATCACCATTTTACTTAAATTTTTTATATTATTTCAATAACGATTATCAGCAATTTTTTTCCTATTATAGATTTTAGAGCTAATTATTGTACAATTTTTCAGGGAAAATTCCAATACTGGGTGCCTTCTCCCATATGGAATACAGATTTAATTTAAATTCGCTAAGTAATTATTATTTAAACCATAAACCAACAACATGCTCTCTGTTATTAAAATATTCTAATATTTCAACAACAATTAATCACAATGCAAACTTATAAAACTGCAGCGTGAAAGAAGTAAAAATGAATTAAAAAATAAAATAAAAATCCAATGTAACTTTTAGTGCTATTTAGAACCAAAATTTAACTACTATTCACATAAAAAAAATAAGTAAAAATGTGAACAGTAGATGTAAAATGTATTGAACTGCATTATCAATTGTTTTTTATGAAGAAGTTATTGAAATTCATAATTAGACATTTCCTTTGACCTTATTTTAAATATGATACGATAGTAAATGGGTGTCATACTTGCTAATCGATGCATATCGAAATTAAACTCGGAATAACTCTAAGAGTATACTCAATCAATTTCTTAAAATCCACTTTCTTTACAAGACAAAGGATTTAACAGATTCTATAATAAATTTACCTGAGACTCAACACCATTTTGAAAATGAGCAACAAGCTATAATGGAATTTCAGATGCCCGGAAGAATTCTCTAGATATGTATTAACACAAATGAAGCTTGCTTGGTTCCAGGATGGTGGCTGATACTTTAATATATGTGAAGGACGTGAAAGCTGCTTGAAGGATGCGTTGGAATTATCATTAGGCTTTACTTTTCTGAATTATTTCATAGAAGGGTAACGGTGTTATATATTTTTGTAAAGTATAATTTAAGTCTTCTAAAGTCCTTTTAATGTCAATATTCTCTTCACTATGTGATTCAATGGTGCAATGTATTTATTATGTACTATATTATGTTTGTTAGTAGAAATTTTTACGTAAATGTCACAAAATAATTGCGTACAATTTTATAAATTTTAAGTAGCTAATAGTTTTCTCTTCTTAGAAATATTTTTGGAAAATTAAAAATTAATTAACATATAATTACTATTTCGAAGGTATAAATATTGTTAGAAAATTGTTTTCGTTTTTCTAATCAATTGAAGGGAAATTTGAAAATAATTGCTCAAAATATGTTATAATAATTATAGACCATTGAGAAGGTTTTTGATGAATTAACTCTCATACTTAGATAATCTAGCACCGTGTCTTCTAGCTATTATTCCTTTTTTCTATATAATCTGAATGTATAGCCTGGTTAGGATAGTATACATAGCGAAATTCTGTAAAAGTGACTGCTCGGACATCTTTGGGAATTTCAGGCAATTTCTGTTATGCAAATGCGAGGAATTATAAATGGCAATGGGTAAAATTTCGAAATCCTTTGTGATTATCATAAATAATGTTACCTTTTTGAATTCAGAAAACGTTTTATCACTGGTTAAAATGCTTTCTGGGGGATGTTTACATTTTCGTAATTTGATAGAAATTTCTTGATTCGTTTGAGAAATTTAGGCAATCTCTGCAATGTAGATATGAAGGATTATTAAAAACAAAAGGTAAAAATGCAACCACCTCCAATTCTTATGAATATTGTTTCTTTTTTAAAAAAGAACAGAAGCAAAACGTATTGCACTGACTTTTTTGGTATCGTATTCTTTCTGTATCTTAATGCTTCTTTACCATTTATGTATGGCATTTCTCACCATTGCTATATCTATGATTCCTAACAATTTTTTCTACTTTCTTTCCAAGTTCAAGTTCTTAAGCAACCTGTGGGTATAAAACTAAAAGTAATATAGTATCGTTTGTTGAGTAAAAAGAAGTATAAAACATTGATAATAAACCTCAAAAAGTTGTAACCCTTCAAAGCATTATTCATGAATTCAACCAGAGGTAGTGATATCCAGAAAACTTTATCGTATATACTTTAATAAAGATGTAAAATGCCTTGTCTAGCAGTAGTGTATAGTAGTTAAGAAATACTAATGATTATCGTGAATTTAGCATTTTATTGAATCTATCATATAATTCTTGGCGTAATTATTTAGCGATTGATATATCGCATATGGTTAATCCGAATATAGAATTTGTGTTTTAGATGCTTTTTTCCCAACCCATTAAAATAAGAATTTAGGATGAAACTGCACTTGTAGTCATAAAATCCCGTACCATATTTGATATATTTAAGTCATTGCGTTTTTAAGATATCGTTCTTGCATGTTTCTGAAATTATAGATCGTTAGACAATCAACTCAATGTTGGTAGTCACAAAATCAGATGCCATATTTGATATATTTGTCATCTCTTTTTTAAGTAATACATTTATATCTTTCTAAAAGTAAAGTAAAGGGCGAGAAGGGATCAATCCCTCTTTGAATTCGGCTCAAAATTTGAATGTTGTCTAGACTTTAGATGCCAATTTTTCAATCAAATTTGATCTATCTGATTCTTTTTATTTTGCATTCATCGTGTTAAATTTCATTTTAATAGCCAGACTAATAGATTTCCTCCTAACGAATTTTGCTCAAAATTTATAAGTTTGATTTAAATCTATAAGTTTGTTCTAAAGCCCAGGGACCAAATTTCACCAATCTGACTAGAAGAATTGCTAAAAAGAAAAGCTAATTGTTCGATAAATATGATAAGAGGAGTTTCAATAGTAGGTTTATGCGATATTTTGTTTTTGTTTTTTTTGAAAATAAAATGAAAACAATATATTCTATCAAAATATTCCCAAATATTATCTGAAGTAAATTTGTAGTATTTTCTTCAAATTCGGTAGAAAAATGATCGATCAGCAGCGAAATTGCTTACCAAATTTACTAAATTCCTAATTTATTACTTATGATGAATATCTAATACAAAATAAGCATCAAAATACTTATCATTCGGATATATCTCATCACGGCTCTTGTTCACGATGTGGCAAATCGAAGTTAACACCAAATCTGTTCCATTCATAGAACTGGAAGCAATTTATTTGAGCAATGAACGAAATAATCACTATACAGAAATACTCGATTTATATATAGTATATCAGGCAAAGTAATGAATCAAGTCATCTTCTAAGAAGTCGAAGGAATTTTCTTTATTCCTTTGAATGCTTAGGAAACTCATATTACAATGTTATTTATGGAACCATTTCATATTTTTTATTGCTTTACAATAGAAGATTAAGCCTATTGCTGTTGGTGGTATTTTTGATTGAAATACTATTGCAAAATAAAGCTTTATTATTTCTATCGATATCTTTGATAATTGTGTGTTTCTTTACGAGCTATGGGAAAGATAAAGAGTCAAAATAAAATGTTTAGAAAGTAAATAAAATAAAATTCTTAAACAGCTTAAAGATACTTCATTGTTAGTTCTTTCTTTACCCAGTCATGAATTCTCTTGCTTTATTGCATAAAGACATTAACACTTTGCAGTCGGAAAACTAATTTAATGCATAATTATTCCCTAAATACAAATACTTCTTCATTACGCAGAAAATAAATCTACATATTTATACCAGTCCTTAGGTATCTTTATCGATCAAAATTTAAAATGTAAAAAGGACGCTTGTAAATAGCTTTTCGAGTGCAAAGGTTAATAATGTTGATTGGATTGACTTGGGGAAAACAGAAAACAGATGGTGAAAAATGTTACAATTTTCATCTTTCAGATGGTTGAAAAAAGTGGGAGAAACATTTTTCATCATCTGGAGTTAAAATTTCAGTCATAATTTTAATCTAGATATTAAATTGTAAGACATTTTAACCACTAAAGAAATAAAAAGCTTGTTGTAAATTGATTTATTGTAAAATATGGGATATTATTATTTTTTTCAAATATTGTGATAATATTTAAGTCATTGCGTTTCCCACTATTTGTGAACAAAAAGCAATAATTTAATAATATTGATTCGATAAGGGAATAATTTTATTTTATCATATTTAAATCTTTGAGATTAATTTATAGAAAATTCCAATGCCTTAATTTCTAAAACATATTAAGAAAATATTAAAGATTATCTATTTATTATGATTATGTCAGTTAAAATATACTGAATCATATTTCTTATTAAGTTTCTTATTAAGTCAAAGAATAACACAATTTTTAATCAAGCAACATAGAAAAAGATAATTGACTTTCTTAAAAACAAGTCTTTTACAACAAAATTTGGCACTGAATAATAATACTTTTTTTTTAAATCTTATATTTAATTGATCTTGATAATTGTTTTCAAGGTCAAATATTTTTTCAATAAAAATTCTAATATATATTTTTTTTAATTCTGTCTCTAATTTCATTTATTTTGGGTGCAGCGATTTATTTCAAAATAAACTATTTTTGCTATAACATTTTTGAAGCCTAAAATACCCTCAAGGTAGGAGATTATTTACTCAGTTTGCTATATCATGTATAAAAAAAACTCCCTGGAGTTTATATAAAACATTTAATTACATTTTGAATCCCTAAAACTCATCAAATATATCCTAAATAGAAGGATCCGCAAAATTTATTATAATACACTTTGAAACAAGATTTCATCTAGACAATCTTATCAACTCCAAATGTCTTTCAAGAAATACGGAGTATAAATTTGCATATGGTGATGTCTTCTAAAATAACATATACCCCCAAACTTTCTTAAATTAATTATCTAAAATAGGCCTTATTTCTTAACATCTAAAAATATTTTTAATTATCAAATCTCTTTAAATTATCTAAAACGGTAGTTATCTCTAATTTCTAAATATAAAGTGGTGAAACAAAAATTGTTCTTATTACTTAATATCGAATAACTTTCATCAAATGTAAACAAATTATCGTACGAACAATTTTGACCACCTTCATTAACTAACGGAGCTTCAAATTTTAATAAGAAATATCTGTAAAATGACTGACGTCATGTCATAAAATTAGAGGAAAGAAAAAGAAAAGAAAAGAAAGTGTGAAAGAAATCAAAGTTCTAGAAATAGGTTTACCTGTGCCGTATATGTAATCGTTATGACTTGAATTCGGAAAATTTTGTATTTCAGAAAATTACTGTCACATCAAAATAATTATTTACATTATATTAAAATTCAAAAGATTACTCTTAAAATGAAATCAATTGTGTTCCTTACATTTTTCTATTCATTTAAGATTAATTTTTAAACTTAATTTTCACACAATTCTAAGCACTATTTTGAATGTAATGATGAATTTCATACTCATTAACCAAATGCGGCATATAATGTTAATTATAGTGATCTTATTATGATTTCTTTATTAAGATAAATAAATGGCTGCTCCCTTGAAAATAAAATCCAAAGTAAGATTTCACTTTCGTTTTTATTCTGCAATTTATTCATTTTTAAAAATTTATTCTGACATTAATTTGTAAAAGATTGTTTCAATAAAAAGTATGATTTTCAGTATTATAAAATAACAAAGTGATAGTGTTTTAAAAAAAGTGTTATGTATTCAAAATTTCAGTTTAAAAAATAAATAATCGACTTGTACATCGCTCTATGTTTTCTAAAACACATAATAATCCAAACCGTTTGAAGACAAAACGAATTATTCCCTTTCATAGATGAGGGGAAAAAATTCTGAACTCAGAGCTAAGCACATAAATATTACAAAATAAAACTTGAAAACTATTCAATTTTTACTCAGTTCGGTACATTCTATTTAAAACAGCACCATTTGAAATCTGTCTATTTGAGAACAGCACATTAAAAACTAGAGTCTCGAAAATGCAACTTAAATCTCCTCAACAGATTGATCCAAAGCTCTTTAAATCTGCATGAGAAGAAAAATAAGGATTACTCGACAACATGAAAATCCTCATTTGTTTCCAAGAAACAGTGAATACCGAGTCTAATTACTTCATCAAATCATTCAGACTCCAGAACCCGCTTTGTCTATCCACGACGAAGTCTATCTACCTTCCGAGTCTACACTACGAGTTTATTTAAAGAGCCAGTAAAGCGACTTTATTAGGCCCATGGGAAGAATACCGGTTGTTTCTTTATCTGCCTGTGAGAAAGGTCAGATTAATCAACTTGATATTAATGAAGTCCACGAAAACGCCGAGGATCTTAGCTAGTAACTAAATAATCACTTCCTGTCGCTTCTACTTGCTCGAAATTTTAGTTCAAAGCGATTTCTTTGCAGTTCCAGTCGCAATAAGAGATTTAAAATAGCTTAACTTTTTTTCCCTTTCCTCTATCAGTTCAGTTTTCCTTTTTATTCGTTTCAGAGATTCGCACGGACCATTTCTTTTCTGGAATTTTATTTCGATAAATTTTTATTTGAGTTGCTTTTTTTTCTATTCCCTAAAGCGTTAATTTTTATCAGCGATAGCTTAGGATATTCATTTGTCTGTCGAGTATGAAATAAAATCGAGTTTTTAGAATTTGTGCTGGAAGTGATTGGAATATCTAAAACAATACTTGAGTTTGAATTTTAGCAATTTGAAATATTACCATTTCATGCGAGATTTAATTTTAACAGAAAAATAAATTCAAAACTCCAGTTCTACCTTTTAATTTCTAAATTTCGAACTATTTGTTAGAAAAGAAATCACTACGTTATTGAAGAAATTAGAATTTTGATTCCACGGCAAAATTAATCAATCTTTAGTTTAATAGGGTATTTATTTAATTTGAAATTAAATAAATGTCCTATTCTTTTTTATTTATTTAAACCAAATATTACCTAAAAGGGTGTTTTAGTCAAGAAAACAGGCTATAAACACATTCATTAAAATACATTATAGAAAAAGGAGATCAATAATGAAGATAAAATAGAACACGATTCACTACAAATTCTAAATAACATTATTTGGAAATAATTACAACAAGCACAAATTCAGAATATGTTTCTTCATAATTGTAAAAATAAAAGTTTGTTAAGTAGATAAATAATAAAGGATAAAACAACACAAGACAAAAATAACACAGAGCAGAATTCACAGCCCAGTGCAAATAACATTAATTAAGAACAATTATATCATTACTGAGAATATTCTTTCCATGTTATAGTAAAAATAATTGCTTGATAAATTTATTAGGTCAGTATAATTTGCTTTTTTTTTACTATAATTAAACAAAAAAAAATCAAAATCGGAATAATATTATCTCAAAAGAGAATAATTATAATAACAAAATAAATATTGATAATTTAGAATGAATATAAGAAGATTAAAATTATACGTTTTCAAATAAATTTATCAATATTTAGTTGCTCTCCATGTAAATAATCGCCCTAAACTTTTTTATATAAACCATCTAAGAAGTTCATACCTAAAAGGATGTTTTATAAACGAAACCAAATTGGTAAAATATTCGTTAAAATGTATTACAAAAATAAATAAACAACAAAGAATAATAATGAGTATAAAAATAGAACATTGCTCACCTCAGATTGCAAATAACATTAACTGAAAATAATTACAAAACACACAAATTCACAATATTTTCCTCTATACTTGTATAAATATGTTTGATATATATTTTAGGTAAGTGACAAAGAATGAGATAACAAAGTTTAAAGATAACAAAAATGGAATTCACAACTAAATGGAAATAATATTAATTAAGAGCAATTACATCATTACTCAGAAGATTTTTCTACCTGATTGTAAACCTGCAAGTTTGATAAGTTTATTAGATCTGTATAATATGTTACGCTTTATTATAATTATATAAAAAAATAAAATCTGGATGATATAGTTAAGAATCGAACAATTTTAATAATAAAATAAATATTAATTTGGAAGGAATATAATAATAAGATCAGGCTTTCACTTCCTCGACTAAATAAATCAATCCTTAGGTCAATCTTCATTTAAATAATTACCTTATCCACTTTTATTTATATAAAACTTTTATACAACTCATATCTAAAAGAGTATTTTGTACCCGAAACCAGTTTGGTAAACTATTCTTTAAAATATATTACAAAAATAGATAAATAACAAAGAACAAAAATAAGAATAAAATATAATAGGGTTCGCCTCAGATTGCATGAGCGATTATAGTATTACAGCACACAGAGATTCAAAATACTTTTTTCATAAGTCTAAAAATGTACTAAATTGGATGAGTAGGTAAATAAAACTGAACTAAAGATGAGATAGCAAGATTTAAAGATATCACAGAATGGAATTCACAGTTTAATGTAAATAACATTAAGAACAATTATATCATTACTTAGTTTATTCTTTTTAAGTGATTGTAAACTCGCATGTTTCACAGGTTTATTACATCTGTATAATTTGCTGACTTTTATTATAATTATATAAGTAATTAAAATTGGGATAATAGACGAGAATAATTTGAATAACAAAATAAATAACACTAATTTAAAACTAATATAAGAAGAATATTAAAGTTTTACTTCTTCGAGTAGATTAACCAATATTTAGTTTGTTTTTCATTTAAATAATGGATTTATATTCTTTTTTCCATTTATTGAAACCTTCCATGCAGACCATATTACAAATAGTGTTTTGTAGACGGAAACATTGCTAATATATATTACATAAAACAGATAAATAACAAAGAATAAGAATGGGGATAAAGTAAAATAAGGTTCAAATTGTAAATAACATTATTTGAAAACAATTACAACACTCCCAAATTCAGAATATTTTTCTTCATAACTGGAAAAACATGCTAACTTCATTAGTAGGTAAATAACAAAGAACAGACGATAAGACAACAGAGATTACACAGAATGGAATTTTCGACACAATGTAAATAAATTTAGTTAACTATAATTAAATCATTGCTCATAGTATGTTTTACGTGATTATAAACAAGTATATTTAATGCCTTTTTTCAGTTATATGTTAATTGATTATTTTATTCTAATTGTATAAAAAAATTGAAATCGGAATAATATAATTTCAGATGAGAATAATTATGGTATAACAATAATTAATACTAATTTAAATTGAATATGCAATATAGAAACCCAAGTTATTTTTTTTCGTAATAACTGTAAGTGCGTTTGCAATAGCTCTCAAGGATAAATAACACATCGATAACAACAAAAAATAAATAAAAGGTGCATAGATTTTATCTCACAGTGAGTTAAACAGAAAGGAAAGCATATATTTTTAAACCAAATGCTATTTTTTATAAGAGCTATTTAATATTTATCTCCCTGTGATCTAAAAGTTAAATAAATTGTTTTTTCCCTTAAACTAATCTTTCTAGACTTTGAAAAAGATTAATATACTTATATTTGTAAACATAAACATACTTATACGTACCATTACTTATTTTTGAATATAAATAATAATATATTTTTGCTGAAAAAGTAAACGTAATTACATAAGATTTTCTTCAATCACTGAAATTTTCTTAGTCGTATTCTTTGGTGCATAGAAATTAAAGAGTAGATATGATAACACAGTAATTATAGCATGTAAACTTATGTTACCTCATATTTTTTTTTAAAAATATTCATTACATTGATGAACAAATAATTTGATTATCGTTCTTTTTATAACAATTTGTGTTAGTCTTAATGTTAATTATTCTGATCGATATGTCGGAAACTTTCAAAAGTTTTATATGATTATAAAAACAAACAAACAAAAAAACAACAACAAATGCTCAGTGTTCAGCGTATTATGGAGAATTATTAATCTTGCGGCTAAAGATTAATAATTAAAGATTAATAATTTGGCTAAATTTGATCGCCGATGTTTTAAGGTAGACTCATTTCATTATCAAAATCCTTTGCCACAATTGCTTTTTAGAAAAATAATTCGGTATTTTTAAGCTCTTAATATTTACGGTTTAACATTATATTGATTCTAACTTCCATTTCAATTCTATTTAATCCAATTAACGAACACATTTTATTTTTAAATTTGGACGCATGCAATAACGTACGAAATAATAAGTATACTTAAGCCTGCATCCAGACCTAGGGGTAGCGCACCTTCCCAATGATCTGGGAGTGTCGGGCTCCAGTCCTAATTCGGGTCTGGTTATTCTATCTTCTATCTGTAAAGCGAGTGAAAGTATCCTCTAATAAAAAGGAATTGTACAAGCGAGTGCTATCTTCTTATGAGCAAGAAGTCAGATTTCTATTTTTAGGTGCGCAGGGGCCTTTATCTTCAGAAGTTACTGTACAAACTCTGCTTAAATCGCTGACTTCGTCAGCGTGTTTCTCTACGGCAAGTGTCATAAGTAACAAAACAAAAATAATAATAATAATAATGATAAACACTGATTTATTTTATGAGTAAAACAAGCAATACAAATTAAATTCAAATTTTATAATATCATTCCTGAAAATAACTTCCTATTTCCTGTATATTTATATTTGTAATAAATTTTATAAATCAATTAGGATCCAAACAGAAATCATTCCTTTCTCCTTGTTTGCCTGTAGAAAAATATTTTTCACAAATATACTTCCAAGTTAGTTTTTATGTAGAAGTATCTTAAAAATAGAAACATAAATGTAAAAATTGCAACAAAACCAAATAAAAATTTATACAGAATAAATAAATCTTAAAATTTCTTCATTTTCAACCGTTATAAAAATTAAGGGGAAAAAAATGTTTCTCTTCCTTGAATTATTGAAGAAAAAAATGAAACATTTCAAAATATTACGATGTAAAATTGCTGAAGTTGCTAGGAACATAAAATTTTCAAAATGGTTAAGATTTCTAAGATACTTTCTAGTGGAAAAGAATTTTAAAATAAAAGTGCAACTATTTAAAGAAAAGAAACAAATCTTCCAATTTTACGAAGGTTTGTTTTCACAAAAATATGCACTGTTTATAAATATCAATCTTATTCTTAGATCTTTTAAAGCTTCTGCATTTTCTATAGAAATTTATCTGAATTGCCTGGGAAATTGTCTTAAAATATTTAATAATTTTTAAACAAAATTTTGGAAGTTTATCTTACTATGGAAACATATTTCGTATAGTAGTTACATTTTATTAACAAAATTTTAAAAATCTTATATAAGTTTTACTATATTCACAATTGTTATATGAAAATTTGTAATTATCTTTAAATGTTAAAACTTAATCGCAGAAATGTCAAAATTTCTTAAATGTCAGAAACATTTAAGAAAATAGCATCAGTTATAGCAGTTTATTTCAGAACATATAGCAAGTTTTAAGAATTTTTATTAAAAAATATTGTATGTGTCTTGGTACAATAACTGTTTATTATACGCGTTTTCATGCAATAAAAAAGTTTTCTAGAGATTATTTTTAATATACGGCAATATTTATAATACATATCAGTTGTTGATATTCAGAATTTATGTATCTTAACAATATGCGATTCTAATGAATTTAAACGAGAATTTCTTGTATATATATTTATTTCATGTAAATATCTCTGACGGTTTGATGAAACTGTTATATTTGGATAAGTTTTTGCTTTTTAAGTTCATCTATATAGATGTATTTTCTCAAAAACATAATTTTATCACTCTCCCCAAAACCTTCATCTTTTTTATAACTAACCTCTTTTTTTATGTTTTCCATCTGACAAGTTCATATAGCGCCATCTTTGAAATGTTTGTGGTATTTGCATTGTTGCCATAGGATGATAACCTACTGGTACCTGGTACTCTAAGGTGGCGGTATATGGCATTTTTATTGAAATGACCAATTGGTGTGCAGATAAGATCAAGCAAATATTCGTATATAGTCAGTATGTGATTCGTATCTAAATATTTTCTTCAAAAAAAAAAAAAAAAAACGCGGAGTGAAGTTTTGTATACCAGAGCTATAGATTTGAAACGAAAATATAGATTTCGTAATTACACATACAATTTCTGACATTATTTTATTTTCTTTAGCTTCCGCCCCTCCCGAAAAAAAGCACCCGAAAATTGGTTCATGGCCAATAAATAATAAAAGCAAAATTCTTGCATTTTCATTCAAACGTAATATCGAAAGCAATGGGATTTAGTTAGAGAAATTAAAGAAGGAATAGAAAAGCCAGACTTTTTAATAACTACATTAAAATTCATCATGAATAAAAAGAGTAATTCTTGAGATATTTCAAATACGCTATGAAGTGTGTAAATTTATAAATTTTTTTCATCGAATACCAAATGCATAACTCATACCGTATTACCAATAAATTTCTATTATTTTTTTAAACTTTCAAACGTAATGACATTTCATATAAAAAGAACACATCTTGTA
This sequence comes from Argiope trifasciata, assembly GCA_026543055.1. Taxonomy (NCBI): domain Eukaryota; kingdom Metazoa; phylum Arthropoda; class Arachnida; order Araneae; family Araneidae; genus Argiope; species Argiope trifasciata. The sequence goes on along the minus strand of JAPMOQ010055343.1, from coordinate 744,721 downwards.
ATCTTAACATTTCAATTACTTAAAATACATGGTTTTCTCAACAAATCGCTCGATGAGCTACTGTAAATTGAAAAAGCTTGTACTTTCAAGCAACCAAAAATTCACAGCAATTCTTCTAAAATATTACCTTGCCAACTTGAAAGATGAGACTTAATTTTCTTCGCCACTTTCCAGAAACTACATAACCCTACATTTTTAATCTTAGTCATAAAGCTAGATTTCAGTGCGTAAGTTTTCTTCATTTTGTTTCAGCTTTTTTTTCTCAGACAATTTAAAATAATGTTCCTTTTCATCCTGTAATTGCACCTTCCTTAAGAAATTCTTTATTCTTCAGACAGAGATTCGGCCTTAAACTTGGTACAAAATTTCGTTGTTTCGGTTGTTCTAAAAATATTTATTGAAAATATATTACATAGGTTACTTTCTAGGGATAATTAAGATATATATATATATCTTACAAACAAATCTAAATTAATATAATTAAGTAAATGAAACAATACGAAACGAATAATTGGAATCAAAACTAAAAATTATTTCGGATTCAAACAAGTTTAAAATTCAAAAATTCAAAACTTATTAATTTATTTAGTGAGCTCTAATACAACTACTACTAAAATACAGTTGAATCTAAATAAATCAACAATACAAGCCAAGCAAATGGAACACAACATAATCAAGATTACAACAAATCGAAAAAGAATCCGCCTAGAAGACTTTTCCAAGGGTCACCCTCAAGTTAGGAATCAAAATAAGGGAAATTTTCTGTGAGGAAATCGAACAGTATTGACCCTCATGACACGAAAATCACCCAAATAAAAGAGAAACACCAATTTTAATAGCAGAAACACAAAAACAAAGCAACATTCAAAACACCACCAAATAAAGCAAAAATATATAAAATAAAACGGCATAAGAATACTCAACCAATAATTAAAATATACCACCTAATAATTAAGGAGCCAAAAAGCTGAGGAACATACCAGCAACAGGCGAAGAAATCTCACCATAGCATCCCGACCTCTATTCAAATTTGAATAAAGTGTCAAGCAGAGAAAAAAAGATAAACGTAGGTTCTGAGGGCCATTTTTTAAATTAAAAAAAATTAATATTTCATCATTTATTTTTTTAAATTAAAATATTAATATTTCAGTAGTTTTTGAGAAAATCATTATTGCTTCAATTTTTAATAAAATTAATTGTTGCTTTTGTAAATGAAATATGATTATTACAAATTGTTTTAATTTTATTAAATTGTGAGAAAATAAATTTTTTGAAAATTTTAGAGTTAAGATTAAAATGATTATTATAGAGTTTAATTATTTTAAAGCTGAATTTGTTTATTTTATAATAAATACCAACTATTGTTTTATCATTAGCAATTTGGATTCTTAAAATCCAGATAAGTTGCTTCAATAGGATTTTTATTTGTTTCTGTTAAAATTAATTATTTAGGATAGCAATTCGTAACATCATTGATATTCTCTAAGGTAATTAAAATTAAATCATCAATAAATCTCCAACCATTCATGAAATTATTTTTAATTATTTTTTCTCGTAATACTGCATTAAAATACTAGCTAAAGCACTCGAGAAAACTGCACCCATTGGAATGCCCTTAACTTGTTTGTAAAAATTAATGCGTTTGAAAAAAGAATTTCGGTAATATTAAAATTGTATAAAACTAGAAATGTTAACAAATCATTAAAAAAAGAAATAATAAATTAGGTTTAGAACCGATAATGCCTAATTAACAGTTATATCTATGTACCAGAACAGTGGTAAAAGGACAATGCCAAAATAGTGGCTTTGGAACTGGAAGGCTACAGCGTGAAATTGATTTCTTCTAAGTATTCGCATCATGTGTATATGTATTTTATACCTAATATAGACAGTGAAAGATTTTCTTGAATGTAGTATACGGAATTTAGAAGAGCGATCTATTAATTAAGGATTACACTAGGGATTTATACATTTTCTGCTTACATTCGACATGACGTATATAACATATAAACATTTTTGATTAAATTGCCCTAGGGTTTGCTCTTGTCTTTTAAACATTTTTTGTCGTTACAAGACCCTACACAGAGTTGTTACGTGAGGCATCAAAACAAAACTACACAAATTTAATTGAATGCACCGAAACCAAAACGCTAATAAATTTTAACTCTTTCACTGACTGGATATGTAGAAATTTGTCCCAATCGCTTTTACGAATAAAGACTAGAACACAGAAAGTTTGTTGCGTTCAAACACTATTGTTTCAAAATGATTATGGTATTGAGTACTCTCCGAGCAATGTGGTGACTCACAATCCTCCATGTAAAATAATTTTACAAATATTTTTAATCCGTCCCTAATTTAAAATAAAAATTAACATATTGAGAATTTAAACAAATAGTAAAGGATTTATTTCTTAATTGTACTGAGAACAAAGCCTATTTAATCTCAGGATATGATCCATTTATAGCAAAATACTGTATAAGACACATAGACGTACGATAGATTGAGTTATTTACACTTATGGGTACCAAAATGCGCATATCCATATCAGTAGAACAGATCGGTTTCGTAAGCCAGTTCACAGATTTCAAACATTTTTGCAGAATATCTGCTTTTATAAAATCAATAGAAATATTATGAAGCGATTCTCACACATAGTTTTTTACGTGTTCTTATTATGCAGGATTTTACTTACAGTCATGGGACACAAAATAGTATTTTAAATTTTTAGATGTCTTAATTTCTTTAACAAAAATATTTTTTAATCAGCTTTTGAATAGATGTTTGGAATATATTTGACACATCTTCTACTGAAAACCAGCTGAATAAGAATCTAAAGCTAGTAAAAAGAAATAAACCATGGAGTATTTTTACCACAATTATCCATTCATTAATAACACAGAATGGTATACTTGACAGAAATAAATGATAGTATTATTTTTAGTTGCTATATCTTCTTAAATTCGTTTCTGGGCCAAGAGCGAGCTACATCAAATAGTTTGGTAAATCACAGCTTCATGTAGCAAATGCGCTTGACTTAATTTTGCCGTGACAGGATAATAACTTATGTAAGCAAAAGCGAAGGTTCAAGATATCAAGATTGTGCAGAATATTTGATCAGTCTACCAAATTAGTGATAATATTGTGATTCCGTTGACTTAGAAACCTCGTCGGCTAGTATACTCAGCTTGCGTGACATCTGCTAGAACTGCAAACATGGGCTGGATCTGGGTGCGTGTCTGTAGAGATATTGGTTACAAGCTATGGAAAGGAATTTTCTTAATCCTTTGCAAGTTGTTGGACTTTCATATCTGATCTACATGCATGCAATTAGCTTAACAAAAATTATAAATGCTTTTGTAGCTATTTTTATGTAAAAAAGGATTTTAGGCCTATTAATATTAACATTTATAATGCATTTCATCAAGAGCACAATATCTATTATATATTATATATTTAAATTTAATTTAAGGTGTTGCAAATTTCAAAGTATTAATAAAATAAATAGTAAAGGGGATATTATAAAATTTAATTAATTTAATTGTAATTAAAGAAAATGCGTTACTTAATTAAATAATAATGAAGATAATATTATAAAATAACATCATTGAGTCCAAATTATCACCACTATAAATCATGTCAAGTATACCATTTCTTTTTAGTTGTTGAAAAAACATAATATATAATTGATACATAATATTCATAGAAATATTTTCAGAATCTATTTTAATTGATGTATTACAATTATACTTTAGCTTATCATTTTTAATGTATATGCATATACCATATATGAATTTCAGAAGAAAAAAAAACAATTTATAAACTGCTATTTCTTTTTGCCATTCCTAATCAGAAAATTTACTATTGTTGTTGCTTCATCTGGTACTTTACAAACCCGTCAACGAAATGTCAGTGATTTAAATCGAGTGTGAAAAAGTTTTTGAGGGCAAAGCTCCTGAGAAACCAAGAGCAAAATTCTGACTTCTATCTCATGTGAATATGACACATACGTTCACACCCACGTTCCTTTTTTACAGGGAGGTGGCATTCACACAACTCGGAACAATAAAACACACAATAGAACACAGTGTAGAGGTCAGCCATGATAGAACCAGGACCCTCAGATCACAGGGAATAAGTGCTAACCCTAGGCCAGAAAATTTCCTTTTTAAATTATATTCACCAACTTTTTTCTCTAGTCATCTACGAACTTTTCAAAAAAAAAGTACGAAGGTGTCCCCAATAAAATACAGAGAAAATAATGATTTATGTAATGTAATATGTGTTTTTACTATTTTTTAGTATGCATTCTGAATTACTTACATTTAACTTCAACATTGCATAACTCGCAAAAACAATATAATAATACCGGAGTATACATTTTCAATTTAGGACGAATCTTTTCCAAATCACAGGATGCTTATAATTTTAATCTTAATCTTCCTGCGGCTGCTGCCGTCATACCAACATAAAAGGTCGCACTCATTTCCCACATAAGTAGTAGTAAAATGTAGATTTTCATAAGCGTAAATAATGAAATTGTATTGTAAATAGCTTAGGATTAATAACTACAATTACTTTAAGCATTTTTAATTAAAAAGAAGCAGAAACAATATAAACTTAAATCGCAATAACAAAATAAAATGACCACAAGTTAACTGAAGGGATTTAAAAATAATATAAATGAAATTGTCGGTATTTTGATATAACAGTTTGCATATAAAATATAGAAGTGCAAAAATACAGAATTTATGTATAAAAAGGGAAAATGAATTGAATGTTCGATATGAAAAGGAAGAAAATCGTTTCATTGTTATTTCATTGCAGCATTGCCAATTGAGAAATTGTGTTTAATGTGCTCCAAGTATAAAATTTTTTAAATCTCACAACTGAACCTCGTGATTCTTGCCCGCTTTTCTTTTTGCCAGGGGTTATTTTCCCTGACGTCGCATCTTCCACTTCTTCAATACCTAGTTCGGCTTTTCTCTTTAGTACCTTTCATTTCAACTCACTTTTTAGAGACGTGGGTGCTTTTTTCCAACATTTTCCTTCGTAAGTGCATTTGCCAGCTGTCTCATATCTAAAACAATACGGGTTTATTTGTGAAATCTTAAAAAATCAGATGTGACAAAAACTTAAATCAACGGTCCCGCGTATCTCTAACATACAAATATCTGATAAGCAGAGACCTATTAACGCCCCAAACTTACGAAGACAACTGAATGTAGGTCAAAGGGAGGGAGCAAATAACCAAGGACAGGCGCTCCTAGTGCCACCAGATCTAAAGTTATAAAACGAAATTCATCTCTAATGTATCTCTCACATACGCGCGCCCGCTGGAAGGTTAAATATTCCTTCCATTTTGTGGAGAAATCGAAGAAACTTTTCCTTCCTTTTTTAATGTAACAGCTTGCTAATAATAGATAAATTTCCCTCTTTTTTAAACATAACAGCAAATTAGACGTTTTGTCTAATTAAAAAAAAACTTTTAATATTTTTCTTTTACGACAAGCAATCAAACATGTCTAAATAGTACACCAGAATTGTAATTTTAATATCGTTTCCTTTTGCTTTTATAGTTAGACGAAGCCCCTTTTTTGAATTTAAAGCGTCAAAATGATTTTACTTATCCATTTTATATATGATTTCTTTAAATCTAAAAGTGAGTAATTCTTCTTCAATAATACTATATGTTATTGTATAGAATATCTATTTTCCTAGGGCAAGTAAAAATATTTGAAGCATTTGAGCTCAAGAAATGGCCATTATATGAATGTTAACATTATCAAAACTATAGAAGATTTAATACTTTTTTCAATATATGCTCTTGAGTTTCAATAAATATCATTAGGATTTTTTTTCTTATGCTTCCTGAATTTTATATGTATGCCTCACATTTTTCATTTATTACACATATTATGAGATTTTAAATAAGGATTCTAGCTGAAGTTCATTATAGAATTGCATTGTCTATACTCAGATGACCATCAATAATTAAATACTTTTGTGAACAGAATCTCGGATGTATATTAAACAGCTGTACGTCTGAAAATTATTGCATTAATAAATCACAATTCGTGAAATGATTCATAATATTTAAATTTCTAATGATGAGTACCGAATGCCCAAAAATGAATTTGACATCCATATCTAAAATAGGCAAGGGAAGGATAGAATTACAACTCATTACTTTTTGTCATGATACCTATTTCTCATTAGTACATACCAAAATTTGAATGAGAATATTTAAACGCTTACTAAAATAAATAAAATAAAATTAATCATCTCAAGAAATAATCTAAAAGCTATTAGTTTTAAGATTATTAAACAATTATTTGATGCTGTTCATACAATAGTATTATATAAAAAGAAGGATTATAAATTCATCATAACTACCTTTCAAGCTATAAGGCATATTATTATTATTATAGCTTTTAAGAATGCTTCAGTAATGGAAAAAGTTATTATTACTATTATTTTAAGACAACAATTTAAGTTTATAGTAAGTTATATTTAATTGCAAACATATTTATTCCATATTAGCAATCAAACTGAGGATATGATTATATAGGGAATGTAATTGCAATGGAAAGAGAAACTTAAATGAAAATAAATAAAATGAAAATGTCAGTATTAGCTTTATTTCATTATTGATATGATATAATAAATAACGCTTAATATATTGTTTCTTCAATTCATTACTGTGAAAACAAAACCTTTGTTTTCTACTGAAAATCTCTTTCATGCTTTCAAATCATTAGTGGTAAAAACAATTTTTTAAAACCAAGACATGAGTTGTTGTTTATTTTATATCCGATGTTTAAATATACTTTTACAGGTAATATATTTTTATTATATTGCTTCTAAGAGACTTCATAGTTTTTTTTAAGTAAGGAAGCTATGAGTGGAAAGATTAAATTATGTATAACCTCAAAGCATTACCCCGAATTCTGCACTTTAAAGGGAAATAATAATTTTACAAAATAAATGGAGAAAAAGCAATTTTTATCAATTTTAGGGCACAATTTTTCCTTATGAACTTTCGACAATACTTTTTAATATCTAAATATAAATTTCTCGATAAAAACAAAAATATTTCGATACAAATTACTAATACCTAATTGTAGTTACCTAGGATTGATTTAGAGCATATCTTACTAGAAAGCAGATAAAATCCAGAGTTCATTAGCTTTAAACTCATAATGTGTTATATATATTAGAAGGAACATTTTATAACTCGACATGTACGAGACTATTAGCCAAAGCGGAATTTCATATAATAAGTTCAAATGAAGTAATCTTTGTGTCATCGATAAATGCTTCGAATTCAATTTAATAAATGCTATGTTATAAAACATGGGTCCTATTGTCATATTAAAGCATCGTCACAAAAGCAAACGATGATCTCACTACTTCAATAATTGAACCATTTCAAGTCAAACACCAATTATGTCGAAATTAGGTTAAAGTGCGCAGCTACAAGCATAACAATGCACCCCATCTATACAAATTCAGTACCTCGTATGCACTTTTGTTCCACAAGTTAATTCACCATCACATTATACATCGCGAATCCCTACATCTTTTAAATGAGAATACCAACATGGTAATAGGAAGCCACTTTAAATAGATAACAAAGCCCTTTAGCCCTAATTGGTGCATTCACCCAACATATGATTCAACCATTAATTTCGGAAGGGGGTATTCAGCTCCCACCTTCTCCCCCTTAGCATTGCCTGGCCCAATCATTCTTGAACCTTGGAGCTTCGCCACATTTTAATTGTTTCTAATTGAATGACCACCCTTTGCTGCAGTTACACATGTAATGGAAAATCTGGGTGGCCGTTCGAAACCAATATCTCTCAGGTGGAAAAAGTGGGAGGGTTGTCCGTCTGTTCCATTGTGCACGTTGCGAATCGGCACGTGCATGCTATTGTTTGCCATTCCCACAGTTTCCCAATCAACGGAAATCACGTGTACGTTTATTGAACGTAATGGGGGAATGCTTGCTGGAATGGGGGAGACATCGATTTTTTTTTCAGATTTTGTTACTTTTTTCCTTTTGCCGAATTTCCCCACCCCCTCGTCTCGTTCGACATCAAAGTCCTTTCTAACAAATTGTTTTTTTAACCTTTTTTTTCTTCTTCCCCCCACTGTGTTCTTTTCTTTACTTTTTTGTTTGTTCCATCGGTTTCTGACCATGTTTCAACCTTCCGTTCAATCTGGGCAGCTATATTTCGGCAAACTTTATGCTCAGTCATTCAAGAGAGGAGAGAAAGATTGATGTGGGACATAATGGTATACGTGGTGCCTTCTTCTTCCTTTTTTTAAAGTCTGGAAGCAAATTTTATAGCTACATAGATGATATCAAAATTTGAAAAGTCAAATAACAAATTGAAGCTTCATTGCAAAATATATTTTTTTTAAAGTTTTAATTTATTCCAGACAGTTAAATAATTTAGAAAGAATGATTTAGATTGCAAATAATAATGAAAAATGGAATTCCGCTTACCAAGTTAGAAATATAAGTATATTTCTCATCATGTAAGTTATTTTTTGTAAACTCTAGTTAATCGTTAGAATAAAATGATCGTTTTTACATAATGTTAGAACAAAAATAATAAAAAAATGAAATTTCGTCTAGCAAGTTAAAAGATAAAAGAAGATTCATTATCATCTATGTTGTTGTTGCAAATTTCTTAAATCCTTAAAGTAAAATGACTATATTCACATAAGGGTGTAAGAAAATATTTGTACTTTTCCACTTTTTAATTTAATCATTAATTTCAAGCGGTTTTGCTTAGGCAATATGCGTTTGAACAACTATAAAATAAGTAACGGAGGTATAGATATTGTTTTTTCAAAATTGAAAATATAAATCATATTAAAAATGGCAGACCTCAAGATTTGATGCATCACATTTAGTAAATCGCATTTCAGCTCTATATTTCGAAAAAAATGTAGCTTTAGAAAATCTTTTAAAAGAAAAAAAATCACCTTAATGAAAATGAATTAGTTTCATTATTCTAGATTGTTTAATTTTTGATTTTGTAATTAGCTTACTTTTTATTAATTCTTCTATCTTCAATTACTATGAAATTATGGTAAACGAAATGATTAATGAAAATTAAACTCCTACCATCTTTAAATTAGGCGACTCTTTACGAATTCATCTGAGATTTTTACGCCTCTAACAGTTTATTCAAGTCAATCAAACTTATTCTAGTAATCTTATTAATAAGATAAAATGGCCAAAGTATTGTAAGCATCTATATTTATCTATATATAGGTAGGTATGTTTCCACAAATGAATGGATCACTATTTTGTATAACAGAGAATAAAAGTTAACAAATATAATAACTATGATTTTATTTTGCCATTAAAATATAAAAATTAGTATTACAAATTACAAAAAAAAATTGAAGAAACAAATGATAAAAGTCATTTGAATTTTGATTGTTAATATTTTTAAAAACACATACATTGCTATTTTGATGTTTTATCAGAACATATTTTTATATTATCCATTAAGTGATAAAAAAAAACTTTGTAATAACTATTGAATGGATGCAATAATTATTAATATAGTTAGGATCTGATTTTTAACTTGTATAGCACTTTTTTTATATTTCTAACCATATTTTCTTGTGTGAAATATAGCCTTTACTTTTAAATCAGTCATTGCTGGGTAAATATTGTAACAAATGGACTAAAAATAATCATAAACAAAAATGGAACTGAAAAGTTATTGCAGTATAAAGATTTTAATATTGTTTTAATTTTTTCTTAAATAATCTTTTTTAAAGATTTTATTTACTTCATATGATTTAATACAATTTTAGATTATGACATGAACAATTAAATATATATCTACATGTGAAATGCAGAAACTTGTATTTATAATTGCAAACACATTTTTTATTAAAAATTAAAATCCAAGTAAAGTATTATGAAATGCAACAGTAATCATATCGTTCATAGACTTAAAAGCCATCGTCAGAGATTTCTGTCAAATTCATACAATATATTTTTTCACTTTCACTATAAAAGCACGTATTAACAGTAAAATTTTTTGTCTTTATATTTTCCAGTAATTTTAATTTTAGTAGTATGATTTTTTTTAACATTATCTATGAATTATTAACTTGTGTTTGTATTTCAGTGTCTAAAACATAAACAAATATTCATTCTAAAGTATTTTAAGCAACCTTAAATTAATTTCCGATTTTTTTGCTCAATGGTTATTTTTTCCCATTATGAAAACTTTAAAATTTAGACAAAGGAAAAAAAATCAAAAAATTATTTTCTATAAAGCACTAACTGTCGCCTTAATAGAAATAATATTTGCTTCAAAGTTTAAATCTAATCTCGCGCAATAAAATTCAAAAGCTTTACAGAAGGCTGAATGCGGAATGCATAAAAATCAAAAACGCTCTCTTTACGAAAAGACGGAAATATTTATACCATTTTTCTTTCATTTCAACCAGTTGCGAGAAATATGGAACCCCAACAGAACCAAGAACAAAATTTGATCGTCTCCCTTTTCTTTTTTTCTTACTTTTTCTTTCTTTTTTTCTCTCTCTCTCTGGATCAGTTTTGACATTTCAGTGGATTTTTTTCTTGCTCTCTCTCTCTATTTTTCCCTTTCTTGTGGTACCGCAAAAATATGGCTCCATCCAAGTTTTTATGACCAAGCCAGCAGGGATCCAGACGAAATCAAAGATTGGACGAAGAATGAATAAAATATGAACTTTTAAACAAATGCCGTAAAAATGTTGACGTGTCGAGAAAAATGATGCTCGTCCCTTGGGAATAAAATTATAAGCTCCTGCATAAATCCCTAGCTATTTTCCCTTCCCTTTTTGAACACGAACCGAATTAGGAGAGAAATCCAAGTAAACAAACGCGGCCAAGTAGAGCATGAGGCTGGGCTTGGAGATTTTTAAAAATGCGATTATATTGTCAAACCGTGTTTAAAGCCATCGGAGGACAAAATCTTTTCACTTTCGCTTGTTATTTATTGTTGGATAATAAATGAGTAAACATATTTAAATTAGCTCAGATTAAAAATCTTTTAGATATTTAAAAGCATTTATTAAACTGTTGGAGAAATGGCAAAATACTCAGATTAAATTACTGAAATTCTTAATTATTTATTAAATATGGTTTCATTTAAAATTTTGTTACTTGCTATCGAAATTTTTTATAGTTCATTTATGATAATGTTTCGTTCTTTACTGAATGCTTGAGTAGTTTGCAAATGCAATCAAACAAAAACAAGATCAAAATAAAATTATAGTCTTTGCATCCTTAATTAATTTTCCCTCAAAATTTGCATTTTTTACTAATTATTCTCCTATAATTTTCAGTTTCAATTTAATTGTTTTTGGATTTTGATTTATGACACTTTACAAGAACGCTGATTATTATCTGTCAACGATTTGAATTGAGTGAAAGTCTTAGAACGTTTAGGGTCAAGAATACGACTTAGTTACTTTATGCTTCACATTCGCTTGCACAACCATTTTTTAGGGGAGGCGGTGGGGTCACAAAGAAAACACAGAAGAGGAGCAACTATGCCCGAACTGGAACTGAAACTCGGGCAGCACATATAATAGGGAAGATGGGCTACCCCTATGAAAAGAATTTATTATTTGCCTCAATTTAATTAATTAATATATTTTAACAAGCTTACTTTAAACATATAAATTACATTTTAATGAAAAGGAACTTACATGGATAGTAAGTACAAGCTGTTTTAGAATAAACTTTGAAAAAAATAACAATTAAATTGTCATTTAACTGCGCAAACATTCATTCATTACTAAAATAAAGTTTGTTGATACTCGACTGATTTAACTTGAAACAAATCGAACTTGATGCGAATTTTTCACTAATTTAGTTTAGATATATTTTTATAAAGCAATAACGAGGTTGTTTGGGAATGAACCTCGTAATTTTCAGATTTGGTCAAATGACGAAGATGACACTCGATCTAGCTCTTATGTTTCAAATTTCCAGACGAAGACAACTAGAATAAATTTTGCACCATACATCAGACCCGCCAACTCGCAGGTTCTTCATTGGCATCAGATCTTGAATCTTAAATTTCTGTTGTTCTGAAGACAGGACCTTGCCACCATTCCGAATTATTCGCATGCCGAACTCTTCATTAGAAATCAGTTTATAATTTTAATACGCTGAAAATCTTATCGTAATCGATCTTTAAAAATCTGGCACGCATTTATGAATGAATATGATGCATGGTTTTTTCCGAGGGAAATCATCTGACATTTATTTCGTTTCCTACAACTTTTCCTTCCATTATTTGTTATTTAATCAGGGCTTTGTAGCAAAAGAGCCATGTTTGGTTATGCAATTAAAACACATGGTTAAAGAAAAAAAAGCAATAAGTTAAATTCAAGAGAGTTAAAATAGTAAAATTTTCAAAAACCAAGAAACATGAAAATAAAATTGTTTCTTTCTAAATAAGATAAATAAATTCAATCTCTTTCAAGAAGCTAAAGATGTTTGAATGGATAAAATATTTGAATTTAAATGAAGTCCAAGTAAAAAGTGCGATCAATTAAGTACTGTGTTGGATTGGAATAAAATGAATTGAATGCGAATTTAAAGCTTCTGGAAAAGAATAAAATTTATTTGATTAATTTTTTTGAAAAAAATAAAAAAAACCCTCAAAATAATTCATTTGTAATTTTATTGTTATTGATTAGGAATATATTTAAATTCTATGAATTCTACATATCATTGACGAAAATTATCATATTACTTTTTATAAATATTATTAGACAGTAAATATTACATAGCAGTGCGAAAAAAAATCTTCTTTGTCGTGAATATTTCATGAATTCTTTTTCCTTAAATATTTAGAAAATACAGAAATAATACATAAATATGAAATGAAATCAAGTTCCCTTCTTAAAAATGCGATATCTGTATTATATTATATAATAAATTGCGCGACAATGAATTTATTTAGCTATAATTGTTAATTTAAAAAATAATTTTATCTTATAATGTAAAAACAACTAAATTTAATAAAATAGATTACTTACGTTGCAAAACTCTTGTGATAGTAAGCATCATTATATGGTATCTCATATAAATATATTTAATTTTTAAAAACGGCAATATTAAATTTTACAATTAAATACTTGGTAATCTTCTTTGAACGGGTATTGAAAAATAAATAAAGAAAATGATAATGAAAGAAAAATTTTACCAAACACATCAAAGGCTTGAATAGTTTTAAATTCTTTATTTCTTTAAAATTTATAAATACTTATATCATTCCAGTAAGAAAAGTAAAACATGTAAAATGATACTTATACTTCTTAAAGTAACAAATTGATAGCTTTAGGTCAATTTAATTTATTTTAATCTAGTTTCCCCTAAATTAAAATCACATTCATAATTGCATTCCAGTTATTTCATAAGATATTTAATTAATGATACATCGATATGTATATTACAGTGAATTATTAATTATTTCATTTATAGATAAACAGATCAACAAGTTAGATATTTACAATAATTTCATGTAATTGTAACTTTTGTTTAGTTTCCGGAATTTATTTCAGTTATATTTTTTATTTATTGTTGTTAGTTTCAATTATTATCATCTATGTATATTATTCCTTAATATTACATCCGGTGTCCTGGCTTTATCACATCTTTCCCCGTGATCTGAGATTACCGTTTTCGTGTCCTGATGCGAGTATGGTTGTTCTTATATTGTTTTCTAGCTGTGAGATGAGTGAATGAGCCACTCCCCCGGTAAAAAAGGGTTGTACCAGCTTTATTTGAGCTAGAAGTCAGATTTCTGCCTTCGGGTGCTCAGGGGTCTTTACTCTCAGAAGGTGCTGCATGGGACATGAAATCATCATTATCATCATTAATATTACATATTTCTTTGAAAGGAAATAAATACATTCACTTTAATATGTTACGTTTTACATGTTACGAGTTATGAGCCCAAGGAAACTGGAAGGGGAAAGGCCTATGTAAGCAAAGTGGATTATCCTTTAACTAAATATAATTAAATGAAATCTAGTATACATAGAAATAGGTAGTTATTTTTATTATAAAACAGATAAAATATTTTAAAAGCAAGTTGTTTTAATTCTTTCTTTCATATGAAGTACACAAATAGAAAGTAAGTGGTGAAAAAAAATTCGTACACTTGATTTTAATTTCCAACACTTCAAAGCTTTTATGGTTCAAAAGATACATATCTAAAATTATATTTATCAATCCTTTCGTAAGTTTACTTGTTCTTGAGCACAATAACTGAAGAAAACTTTGAGCTTGACATGTGAAAATTTCGTATCTGCACTAAATATCAGATTTGTCAGTTTCTATCAAATTTGAGACGAAGTTCTTACTGATAATGTTTAATTAGCAAGCTGTTTGATAACTGATAAATATAATTGAGCGATTTATAATTATAAATCTATATAACTAGTTACTGACATCTAGGTTTGGAGTTTAAAATGTAGATTCTTATTAAATTTGCCAGAATATCTTTTAAAGGATTCACCGACTTGCATTTTCATAAAGCGATAACTTAAAAAATGTAAGGGTTTAACTAAATGGCATTAGGTATACAATCTTGTGACTCCAAATGAAGTTTTGTAAGCGTTTTAGTACCATTTGGTCGCTAAAAGACTTTCAAAACATTATTCAAATTTCGGGAACTTTTAAATTAGTCGCCTATCAGGGATTATGCATCATGAAAATTGTCAGAAATAGCATGCTAGATTCAGTAAATAAGCTAATTTTCAGAAGAACTTGTCCAACATTGTCAAGCAAGACATTCAGGCTTTATTCAAGCTCTAAAATTTTATGCAAGTAGAAGGAAATAAGGCTATTATTAGAGAGGGCTAGGAAGTTTGAGGAAGAACACTACAGCTAGTTTAATATCATATCCAAAATCCGTTGTGATGCAATAATTTTCAAGTCTATAATCATAAATCAGTTCACTCAAAAAAGAAAATAATTGTGCATAAATCCTTTCCAAAATTAATAAATTTGTAGTGGTTTAAGGATAATAATGAACTTTTTTTTCTTTTCAAAATTCTTTAAGTAAAAAATCTAAAGAACAGCTAGTACCTCAAAACAGAAAATTTGAAAATGGTATTTGTGAATGTAAATATATAAAATGTATTCCCTAGATACACTGTAGTTGCAAGAATTATAGAATATAACTCTTAACTTATGCTCCAAAAAGAATTATATTTATACTTACCATTTTTTTTAAATGCAAGTAATTTATACCGCTTCCTTACATCTTAGCTGCATGTTTTAAAGTAAATTTATAAAATTTTTAAGTCAACACACTTTATGTATTTTCAGAATGGATGAAAATGCTTGATTATTTTTTTAATGTAAATGTACCCTTAAGTTGCCTACTAGTTGCATTTTTAATAATTAGTTTATGTACTTTCAGCTTTACATGCCAACGCGTATTATGTACTTTCATAATTGATGAAGCATGCCTTGTATTATGATATATATTTTAAAGCACGAAATATCCAAGCTCTGTGAAGTTTTATAATGAATGATGGAAAAAAAACCCCACATTTCTTTGGGGGGGGGTTGGCAAAATAATCTCTGCTTATTATATTCACTATTTTTTATTCAAGGTCCAAAATCGGATTGTGAAATATAATAAAAACTCGTTAGCATTATAATAAAAAAGTTTCTTTCGAATAGACGCAAATAAACAATAAAATGAGCTAGAATATATAAAACCATTAAATCATTTTTTCTAGAACGTATGAAATTCATCAGTTCTAAAATTCAAGATAATAATTTAGAAGAATATTTCTTTTTGTCAATTTAAAGAATGGAAAATAAAAATATATCAAGGTTTAAATTTTATGCGTAGTTATTTTGCAAAATACTGCACGAGAATATTTAAATTCAGATTTACAAGATATTCATTAGAAATATCGAAAGATAAATAAATGCGTATAAATGCTATCTAAACATGTAAAGCAAAAAGCAGTAAAAATGACGTGACGCATCGGGGCGTTGACTACAGCTTTTGAGTGGCAAAAGGGGTGTAGGGAATGACAAAGAAAAAAAAAGGAAAAAATAAACGGAACGATAATGCTTTCGTGCTGACTGAAGAGATGTCATTCCTGAATACCACTTCACACTTTACTTTTTCAATACAGCTACATTTCGTGAAAAAGCACTTCGGACGAGAGTGAAGGGTAAAGTCGAAACTGAAAAAGAAAATCCGTAATATAAACGTGATTATATTAGGCGTGGTTCGCTCATGGAAACTCCGAAAATCGATAATTGCGCTTTAGGGGAAATTTTTTCCCCTTGACATTGAAGGGAAAAAAGTTGTGATTGCATTTGTTTTAGATGATGAATGTTCATCTAACGAGGTAAAATATATTTTTTGTTTGCATTTTTTCATAAAATTATTTTTATTTTATTTTCAGTTGCTTTTTCATTTAAAAAATTAAACTTAATTAATATTTGGCGCCACTGTAAATTTAAGAAATAAAAAGAAAAGTTTTTCAAGTAATTGACAACTGATATATTTGAACATCTAAGACAGATTGGCGAGCAGACGCATCAGATATTTTAAAAGAAGACATTTAGTAAATTCGTAAAATGTTTTGAGATACGCTGCATATCTAGAGGATATACAGCATGTCTGAAAATGTTTTGCTGTGATTTTGGGAATGTTTTGCAATCTGTTTCATGGAATAAGTTTTGGAAGTTTCTAAAGCTGAAAATTGGAAACAAATGGTATCAAGGGTGATATCCTGGAATTTTTTCTGCATATTCTCATTCCTAAGTCTAATCCACCTTCCACCACAAAAATTGGAAGCCTTGGATAGGTCGAGGATACTTTGGATCACATTAATAAAGGAAAATATTTTTCGTAAATGAAGTAGTTTTATTGAATCGATCTTGTGAATATGTTTTAGGGGCTCCTTTTCTTCTTTCAAATTAATTCCAAATTCGACAGTCGTAGTCAAGAAATTCGACAAAAATTCATAGTTACATCATAACTTATTTCATTGATTTAAGTCATTCGCGTATATGAGGTGCATGTTTTCACATGAAGGCAGACAGATGACAAAATCAGTTCAAGGATTTTGTTAAGAATTTAATAAATGTTTGTATTTTAGATGCTAAATTAGTAAAACATATTTATTTATCCAGTCCTTGGTGTTTTGCAGTTTTAAAGTTCACTTATATTCGAACAGTCAGACAGTTTGCTTTCAAACAGAATTTAAACAAAATTGATTTAAACCTAGTTTTTAACAGTTTAACTCAAAGCATTTTCAAGTCATCGCTTCACAGAAAGGTAGGCGTGGCTTTTTTCGGACTCAGGTTTAATAACATGTGTTAATAATATGAATTTAATAGCATGTAGATTTATCAAAATCCTGTGTTAAAATTTTTGTCGCCTATGAAATTTCTGTGATTGCATACACAGGAAGTTATATATATATATATATATATATATATAAATACAGGAGGAACATTAAAATGTAATGTTAAGTGTCTTATTATTAAAAAAAGAATAAAATAACATTTGCAAAAATTAAAAGAAATGCTCGAAATCTCAACCATTGATATTAATACAGGTGTGGCGTCACGTGGAGTGCCGAGCATTTTCAAAATTATCGGGCATTTCGAGAATAGTATCAGCGACATTTAAGAATTCAGACAATCAGGAATTTCTCAGATTATATTTACATTTTAAAAATGAGAGCTTTCAATTCACAATAGGAAAACATATGGAAAAATAAGCGAAATCATCATGAGAATGTAATGTGATTAATCTTATCTATATTGTGAAGGATAAGGCATCGTTATTGAGAAAATATCATGTTTAGGCAGATTTAAATACCTATCAATGAATATTTGTGTCATTCCTCATTAAAACTCCTTTCCGATTTATTGCTAAATTAGTGCATTCATTCCTCAGGCACTACACAAAATGAATATCGGCCAACTTAGCATTCGGCAAGTTTTTCACATTGACTATAATGGATTTTAGATTAATATCAATTATTGTTACTTTTCTAGTTGCAGCAATAATTTACGTGATAATGAAGATTGTTCATTGGTTAAATAACTTGAAGACGCAGGTTGTCTTTTTGGGGGTTTATTAGATAACATAACAACAAAAGTCACACGTATACTCCATAGTATAGAGGGTTTAGAAAACTGCACTATGGTTTATTTGGGGAGGGAGAGCCAAGATCACACTCCCCGCAGTCCGAGGATTACGTTCGCTCCTCCTGAAAAAATTAATAAATAAACATGTATCTAAAGTGAGACCACGTGATGTTTACATGATTGGCGGCTAGCTCTCCCATGGAGATCACGTGGTTCACTGAATTCTTATCAGACTACATTAGTTCAATGTTTCTATTCATTCGATGAGCAATCCATAGGTACTTATTTGTTTTTTCTCATAATGCGTCCCTTATCAATATCTGATTATATTTTAGTAGGACAATATATCCACCAGCATTGTTCCCTTCATAATACTGAGTAGAATCCAAAATATAACCCTGGGAGACGAAAAGCAATATCTTGTACTAAAAGGGTGTTTTTCTAAAAGTTTATGATTCATATACATTTTCTATACCCATTCTTTAGATCTGGTCATGGATTAATTGCTGATGGAATATGCAAATCTTCAAATCAAAAATCGAATATACAAATCGAATATGAAAATCTTCCAGAAGATGCAATGCAATGTACTGAAATATTGTTTGCAAATTTATTCAATGTTGCATCATAGTCTGGTTCATTCGTAGAGATTGCAATAATAAAGTATTTTGCGATATATCGTTTTACGCCTCTCTGAAATTATCAGAGGCCATGACTTCTCGGTTCCAATTAAGACTTATAAATTCAGTATACGGCAGAATAAATAACATATTTTTCATCTATGTCTAAAAATAAAAAAACAATAAAAGATAGTATCATGGAATATAGCATTGTTAGAAAACTCATTTGATAGAACAGATTATCAGTGAGTCACATCATTAGAATAGTTTATATGATAAGCAAGTCATTCCATTATAATTTGTGCTTGAGCACCTATGCTTTAATGACATTGCTATTCTGTGCATTTTCCATTATCTTAAATGTTCCCCAAATCGAAAGAACGCATATTAAAAAATAAAACTGAAACTAAAAAGAACTAGGCAAGAGTACAGTATTAACAAAATCAAATACTCAATTTTGAACTAACTATTGTCCATCACAGAAAAAAATCGATTAAGGATCATATCTTTCCAAAGAGCTATTTCAACAAATTGCAATTCATGGAAGAATAAGAAAATTTGTTTGAATTTTTATTATAATGTCGTGCATCATATATACTCAGGAGTGAACTCATAAGAATTGAATTGAGTTTGAAAATAAATGATTATTTTGTTTCATTTGAAGGCCTTCATAAGTTGAAATTGTGTCACGAAATAAAATCAAATGGTCAGAGGGTGACCTAAGCATATGTCAGCTCACAAAGAAGAAAAGTAATTATGAAAGAATTTGTCATTATTATTATTTGTCATCACATTTAATTATTAATCTGTGAAATTAATCTTCAAACTTCTGATGTTTTAAATAGTAATTATGTAGTTCCTTTTCAAATATTCACTTCACAGCATTAAATAGAACCGAATTATTATTTATAAGCAAATCTATAATAATATATTATAACTAATAGTTAAAGAACTGTGAATATAATAACTATCAACAAGCTTAAATAAAAATATACACAGCTGGAGCCCTTGAAATAATGTTATTAAAATTCTAAAAATTAGGATTACGTTATTGATAAAAAGCAAATGGTTTTTAAATTAAAACATTTTTTTCAATTTATATCGAATATATTAAGAGCTAAAATTATCTTACAGAAGTTTTCATTTAATTCTAGCATTTTCAAATAATTTAAGACCCACAGCACACAGAAGTTTTAAAAGTTTTATTTCATTCGAATCCACAAAAGCAAAGTTAGTTTAGCATATCTGATTGAACAGACAATACCATGAAAATTGTGTATTAATCATATAAAAATGAACTCAAAATAATTTACTTTTACGATAATTCAAATGCATTTTAGCAGAAGGAAGTAAATTATTTTATGATTTGAGTTCTGATTAAGTAATTGCTGAAAAAATAAAAGAGAAAAAAAAAGATACGTAGTTATTACAGATCATACAATCTTGAAACTAAATATAAATCTTGAACAAAATAAATGTTTATTAGTTTATCTCTAAATGCAATAAGCTTGAAATAATTTGATAACAGATTCCATAGTAGTATCTCGTTCCAAATAATTTACAACCTGCTGCATTCATAAACACCGAGAATTTTGTTTTATTCAAATCCAATAAAACCGACTCAGTTTCAACGCTTCTTTTTCGAGCCACAGCCACATCAAAACTCTTTCATCCCTCCGGCCGCTCTAATTCTCCACCCCCCTGCCATTCCCCTAAATCCAGTGACAGGCGGCGGTCTATTTGCTGCTACAGTCTTTCCAAAGGCAGTAGTGCTAGATATCGCTATCGAAATTAGATCAAAACGGAGCGATGCCATAACGAGATCAGGCGATCCGATATATACATTCGAAGCCGAAGCGATTAGCTCGAGGCATGTCTTCTCTTGTGTTCGATGCGAGTGGGGAAAGGGTTGAGGAATGGAATGAAAGACTCTCCCCTTCCCCTTCCACCATCCTCCGCTCTAAGTAAAATTCTGAGAAATTTGCTGACAGCCGTTGCGTTTATCATGGAGTGTCCTGATTAAATTCTCGGTTATAATGATAATATCAAGGATGTAATGGCGCAAAGTATTTTATGGATTCCCGAATATTTTGCAACTGAAATGGCCTCGAGATGAAATATGGATGGGCTGAATTGCATAAATCTTGCTTGTGTTTTATCAGAAAAGGAATGTATCAGTCTGGAGATGTATGTACTCAGGCGGACAAGTTAGAAGTGGGACACACGAAAATGAAACATTCTGTTTCGAGTTCATTGCAATCACATTTCACATCAGATTTTATGAATTTAAATTCGATTAACCATTCAAGAATTCATTTCCTGTCAAAAGTATTTGTCAAATATTATTTGAAAGAGAAAATTTCAGATCCCATCACTCAGACAAAGTTGTGATTGCTGTGACTGCATTTTTAACCAAACAATCAACTGCAATATGATTACAGCTTAAATGTCAAATTCAATTTTATATTCATATTGTCAAAAATATTTGTTAAACATTATTTTAAAGAACAAATTGTAGACCACATATCTTAAAGATGCAGATTGCAACTTGATTGCATGCAATCAAGGCTGTGATTGCTATGAGTGCATTTTTAACTAAAAAATCAGCAGCACTACGATTTTAGTTAAAATGTCAAATTTGATATTGAAATTGCCAAAAGTATTTTTTCAATATTATTTGAAAGAGAAAATTAAATATCACATACCTTATACAGATACATCAAGGCTGTAATTGCTAAGACTGCATTTTTAATCAAAGAATCAGTAGCAATACAATTTCAATTAAAATTTTTATAATAATACTCTCCCAAATATTTATTCCTTAATATTTGAAGGCGTAAATTGCAGATCACTTATCTCATACATATGAAGTTATACTATAATTTTTACTATTGCATTTTTAACTACAGAATCAGCAACAATATGATTTCACTTAAAATATTAAATTAAATTTTATGTTGAAATTATAAAATGGGCTTGTTCAATATTATTTGAAGGTATTATTTGTTTGTTCAATATTATATTACACATCATAAAGATTCAGCAAAGCTGTGATTGCACCCTCTGTATTTTTAGCCATAGAATACGGTTTTGCAAAGTATTAATATAATTTTAGATAAAATATTGAAATTGAATTTTATATTGAAACTCTCAAAAATATTTGTTCGCTACTATTTGAAACATCTGAATTTCAAGCATGGCTGTGAATGCCCCGACTCCATTATAAACCAAGGAATCAGCAGTAATGCAATATCAGTTTTATCAGAAAAGGAATGTATGCATCAAAAGATGTATGCACGCAGGCGGATGAGTTAGAAGTCGGACTTACGAAAATAAAGCATTCTCATTTCTCGTATTTCACTTCAGATTTAATGAATTTAAATTCTATTAAGATCTCAAGAATTCATTTCTTTCTCGTCAAAAGTATTTGTTCAATATTATTTGAAGGAACAAATTGCTGATCGCATATCTTCAAGTTGTGGATTACAGATCACACCAAGTTGTCAAAGCTGTAATTGCTACGACTGCATTTAAACCCAAGAATCATCAGCAATACGATTTCAGTTTAAACATCAAATTGAATTTTATATTGGAATTGTCAAAAGTATATATTAAATATTATATGAAAGAGAAAATTGCAAATCATGTTTCTTATGCAGAAACAACAGCAAGGTCCGGGATTGCTGTCACTGTATTTTTAACCAAAGAATCAGTAGCAATATGATTTCAATTAAACTGTTACAGTTGAATTTTATATTGAAATTACTATTTTTTTCCTTAAAATCAAAAGCTGCTTTTGGAAACAAAATCTTGCAAAATTGTAAGTAATTCGTCTGATGAAAATCAATCTTCTTTCTCAAACAAGCGACATTCAAACAAAATAAATTTTAAAGATGAAATCGAATTTTATGTTAAAATAGTTTTTTTAAGAGCAACAAGATCTGTCTTTTGAAAAATGGAAAATAAAAATCCTGAATAATTTTTCTAGTTAAAAAATATATTCCAAATTTTTAACAGAAGATATTTTATTAAATTCTTGAATACCATTATCAGAATTGTTTCATAGTATTGTACCATTAGTTTATGTATAAAAGGACTATTATTTGTCCCATAAGAATAAATCACTAAGACTTCATAGTACAAGATTGTAAAATATTTTCCGTGATTCTGTGAATTAGTTAGTGATACAAAGACCAAGTGAATAACTTTTTTTTAATTACTAATAATTTTTAATAATTTTCGTTACAGTTTAGTTAAGTCAAAAATAAGATTTTGAAAATGTTAAATGAAATATGATATATAAACAGAAAACAGTGTTAAAATCCATGAAAATAGAAATAAAGCTCTTTTTCAAAGGGAAAAACAAAATTTGATTAATATATCCAGATGCTAATCAAATTTCGATAAAATTTCAATACTTAATATAAGCGGGTGCGAGTAACTTTTCAATAGATATTCATTATAAATAGTTTCAAATTTTACTTAGTACTAAATTTCTCAACTGATTTTAAAATTTTGTTAACTATCACTTAAGCTTATTTATTGTAATATTTAGTAACAAATGTATATTTTTAAGTCTATTATTTTTTTTTTTTTTTTCATTTTTAAAAGTTGCGGTGTACATTACAAATAACAGCAAACTTAAGTTTTGCAACTTTTTATAATCTTTTAATTAACAAAAATTCTATTTTAATTCTATTTTTGAATAATATAATGAACAAGAAATCTTGGTGTGAGTACTTTTTTTAACATGGTCTAAGATTGGGATTTTCTTTCTTGTTATTGTATTAATTCTTTATTGTTCACAATATTACAACATAATTACAAAACAGAGCATAATTACTTATAACTTTACCCTTTTGATGATTATCAATTTATAATCAAACAAGAAAAATTAAAATATTCCTGTACCAATTCTGTATAAAGTAGATTTTTTAAAACTATTATTTTATTTCATAAAGCAGCGCGTGTCATTTCCAATTAGTACGAATCTCCCACATTCTTTTCAACCAAAGCATTAAAGGTCCTGTGAATGGATTGTGCAATTCTGCGAATTTTTTCCTTAGAGTTATCAAACTTTTAGGCATAAATATTAAAATATAAATACTCCAAATTTCTTTTTAAATAACAGTTGAAACGGATTGTTTTTAAAATTTTAAAAATGTAATTATTTTCAAAACATTCTTGGTTTCTGTATTTTACTTTTTTCTGTTATTAACTTCTTTATTACCCAATCAACCAATACCCTATACTTCATTTATTTGAAATAAAAATATGTATGATATTGTAATTCCAATTAAGGGTTAATTTTTTTGAAATATTTTTATACAAACTTACATAATTTTCATGAGAATTTTAATTTTTTTGGAACTTAAATTGGCATTTAACTTTCTAAAAACCTTGAAAAATAAAATGCATACCCTGTTTTCTTTTGATATTTAACAAAACTCTGCATTATCAAGTCTAGTTAATTTCTTCAATTATTAGTCATCTGGGAAATTTCAAAAATATTTAAATCTAATTACAATATAATTTTGAGGCAAGTAATTGAAATGTGTGTGTTTTCCGTCGCCTTTAAAGTATTCATTTCATTAAATAAGATTTCTGACAATGCTATTTTAGCTAAGCATATATTTGGGGATGAGACATAAAAATAAAATTTCATGTTTTCGTCTATTTTTGCGTATTTCAAAATCTAATAATTCCTTAATCAGATAATTGATTAAAAAAACACTTTTTTAAAGACATTGAACAATATTAAATATTTCGGAAATTTTATCTTCAAGCTTCAGGAAAACAATATATAGTGACTCATAAAAAATACAGCAACCAAAAAAGTGCTGTCTGGAAATCTTCTGCAGTATATTTAAAACGACGATAATTAAAACAAAACGTCAAAATATGCTAATCGATTACTGTAATTTCCCTCCGTGTCTTTCTTGCGGTCTTAATTTTATCTCGAA
Source organism: Argiope trifasciata (assembly GCA_026543055.1). Lineage (NCBI taxonomy): Eukaryota > Metazoa > Arthropoda > Arachnida > Araneae > Araneidae > Argiope > Argiope trifasciata. Next base: position 719,960 of record JAPMOQ010055343.1, on the reverse strand, counting down.
AGAAGAATATTTGTCAATGTTAAGCGTATGCAAAACATCATAATTATAGATGGACGACCCAACAGGGAAAATTCCGGTATTTTATCAAAATGTTGTCAAAACTGTCAACGTCGTCTCATTAGTAAGAAACGATGTTGGAGAGCCCCAGTGACAGATCATAATTTACCACCCTATGTTTGCCTTGAAGAGGGATTCTGCAATCATTGAGCAAATATGTATAGCAAATTAAAATTGCTTCGTTTCAGTTCA